>JAJLXO010000223.1:5825-24299 GCA_030571375.1 Botryozyma mucatilis | reverse complement strand
ATCCAATCAAATAGTGTAAAATGATATTGAGAAATAGGGTTTTAAAAAAATTGAATCCAGATTGGGAGAAAATTTTTCTTCGGAAGTGAGGGAAGAGTAAAAAATGGTGAGAATTTGATTACATAATAAACTAAAATGTACTAATTTGGATGAGTATAAACAACTTGGTTGTCACGGATGTTACCATAGACACTAACGTAAACAACATTTTTAATGTAAATCAGAGTAAATACCAAAAGCATTACATAACAAAGCTATGTTTATTACATAACGCGTATGTAGTTGGAAACATATTAATAATTAGCAATTATTTATTTTTTAATTAATATATATACATAGTAAGTGTAATTTATTTTTTTTTATTATTATATTTCTTTTGTAAATGTATTTGTTTTAGGATCGTAGTAAGGATTATGTGCCATTGGTGGATATATAGGGTCTCCTACTTTTGTTTTCACTCCATTTATTAGTTCAAAGGCACATATTTTAGGTTCGCAAATGCAGCTACAGAGTTAGAAAATATTAAGTATTAAAATAAATTTATTTTTATATATTGTATACATACCGTTCATCATATGGAATTTTGTCCATAACTTGTTTAATATGTAGTTGACATCTTCCCCACCATGAACGACGGTCTACCGTTAGTTTACTGTTTGTATTTGTATATTATTTGTAGTTGTAAATTTATCAATTATTTATATACTAATTACTTACTACATTTATCACAAGGCCATTCTCTACACATTGTATATATATATATATATAAGGTTTAATATTATTTAATATTACTATTTAATTTCAAAGTTTAAAAAAAAAGAAAAAAAATCTGTTACAATACGATCGTTGTCTTTTAAAACAATTTGTTAGACATAGCAACATCTATTGTACATAAATAAGACACAGAGTAAATTTATATAAATAGTACATAGTAAATTATTATCATATTATTATTTATTATACATGCATATATTATTATTATTACTATATATATATATATATATGTATACATATATATTTGTGTAAAATATATCTAATATATGCAAATAATATATAATAACTATAATATAGAGTAGTATAATTTAATACGTATAATACAACATATTATTTAATATTAGTTAGTTTGGTTTCTCTTGAAAAACATCTTAGGTGTTTTGGCGACCAATTTAGTATAATTATATAACCATTATAAACAACAGCAAAAGAACATAATTTATTATTAGCATACATATACACATACATACACACACACACACACACACACACACACATATATATATATATATATATATATATATTAACACATTAAATATAATTTTAGCATATAATTTATTTATTTGTGCAATATTTCATTTATTTGTGCAATATTTTTATAATTTTATTTTGTTTTGCTAATTTGGTTGTTTATTAATTAATTTGTTTGGCATATATTTTTAAACTACTTTTTGTTTACCTACCAACCCATCTAAATTTGCATACAAAAATCCGTTTTTGGTATAGTGGGACAATTATTTACTGGTTGATTTTATTACCCCTCTTTTAACATTATATAGGCAATGCTGGTCATTGCTTTTTTTCTTTTTTCCTCTTTTTCCAATGGATATATAAGAGGAGTTTCTCCAGAGGGTTAGTAATGGTTTTTTATTTATTTATTTATTTATTTATTTATTTATTTATTTATTTTTTTACACATATTTAAATAAACACACTAATATCACAGATGAACCGAAATACCTTCCAGATGCCGATGGATTTTTCCACTGCTTATCAAACCCATCAGTATTAATTCCAAAAGAAAGAGTGAATGATAACTATTGTGACTGTCCAGATGGGTCAGACGAACCTGGAACTGCTGCATGTGCATCCTTATTTATAAATCCATCAAATGATTTTCCAGAAATTAAATTTTATTGTCCTAATAAAGGAGGTCCAATTTTACCTTTCCATAATTCTCCTGGTCGCTATTTACCTTTAAATCGTGTAGATGATGGTGCATGTGATTATAATATATGTTGTGATGGTTCAGATGAAAACGATGGAAATAAAAATTCAAATAAAAAAAATCTCTGTCCAAATAAATGTGCAGAATTAGCAACAGAATATAATAATGCTTTAAAAATTGCCATGAAAACCCATTCAAATGGTCTTAATATTAAAAAAAAATGGTTGAATGACGTTAAAAACCAAAAAATTTCTATTGAAAAAGAAATTAAGTCTCTTGAATCTGATTTAGAACAAGAAACTAAAATTCTTTCTGAAAGTAAACAAGAAGCTGAAAGGTTAATTTCCAAAACTGATAGTTTTGATACTTCCGCACATGTTGAAAAACTTTCTAATAATGTAGAAGAAGCTATAAATGAATTAACCACAAGAATGCTTCAATTGGAAGATATAGTACTTAGTGTTTTTTCTGCTGCTGATGATAGTGATCCAGTAAAACAACAAGAAGCCGCCAAAAGAGCTTCTGAAGTTAATAATGCATATAAAGAAAAGTATACTGTACCAATAAGAGAAGCATCCAATCAAAAAATTTCTCAATTAAAAGCAGAAATTTCTTCTGCTTTTACAGAAGCTTTAGAATCAGCCCATATTTTTTATTCACAACAATTAGAAGCTCAAGCAAATAGTTATGCAAATTCACGTTCATTCCCTTCGTTTTCTTCTTTATTTTCAAAATTTTTTAACATTGGAAATTCATTTAACTTTATCAAGTCTTATCAAACTGAATTACATGAATATTTAGTGAAAAATGGCTTTTTAGCACAGATTTCAACTTCTTCTCAAATGATTATGCCAACACATACTTCTTTACAAGATTCCAGTCCAACTAATCAAGTTCCTCTTCATTCTTCTCACCCCAAAGCACAGGGAATTCTTCGATCTATAGAATCTGCTGAACAAGCTGTTTCTTCAATTTCTAGCTCGTTAGAATCAAAAAAATCAATGATTAATACAAATTTTGGTCCAGATGATATTTTCTTTGCGAAAGGTGCTCAAGAGTGTATTATTGTCTCAACTGGTGAATATAATTATGAGTTATGTCCATACAAGGATGCTTACCAAGTATCAAATAATGATGGCGTAAGAACTTTGTTAGGTTCTCATGCTTCTTTTGATTTAATTGAAGATGATGGAAGATATAGTAGTGATCCTAATAGTATACTTTCATCTGTTCGTATTGTTGAAACTTTTGATAATGGCGCTAAGTGTTGGAATGGACCAAAGCGTTCTTTGGTTGTTTACTATGAATGTGGTGATAACTCCGAAATAATATCTGTTCTTGAACCTGAAAAATGTGTTTATAAAGTTAGGGCTAGGACGCCTGCAGCATGCTCTATTGCAAATATTTCATCTAATGATGAATCAAAACTCCCTCGAGATGAGAATGAATTATAAATTATTCACAAATTCTATGCTCTAATATAAACCATATACATACATTTAAGCCCTATCTTTTTTATTATCTATTGTTTTTTTTTTTTTTTTTTTGTTTCTAATTAAAAGCAATTTATGTCTTTTTAATGTTATATATATTCTCATAATATACTGTTTTTACTAAAATATTATCATGCAATTAAAATTTGTTATTTAAATCTAAATCTAGTAAAACTAAAAAAGTTTTTATATAGTAAAATAATAATCATTTTAGCTCGTAAAAATTATAAATCGTAATAAATTGTTTTTTTTTTTTTTTTTTTTTTTTAAGTTGTGCTTTTCTCCTATTTCTATTTGTGAAAATCAAAATAGACTACAAATTAATTTTTATTAATTTTCTAAAGGATTTATTTTTTCATCAGTGCCTTCCACTCCATCTTTACTACTCATTAGTTTTTCAGAAAATAATGCAAACCCATTTGCACATAAGCTTTCATCCTCTAAAGTGTAATCATCAGTAAGAGTTCTAGCATCTAATTCACCTTCTGATTTCTTTTTAAAGTTTATACTTGAATAAAGCTGGGAAGGCTCTTTTGTACGCATTCCATTTTTCTGTGAACTAGATGATATACCGTCGACACTGAGGTCAAGTGGAGACATAGTGGGTAATGCAACTATTTTTAATTCTTCAACATACTTTTCTCGTTCCATTCGTAGTATTTGATCTGTTGCAGTCCTAAGTTTTCTGAGTTCTCTTTTTTTTCTTGCTTCCCTTAATCTTTCAGTTAACTTTACAGTGTCAAGTCGTTTATTATAATTGTTAGAAAAATTAGCCTTCTGACTGTTTGCTGTACTATCATGGTTAATTACAGGGTTTTTTTTTATAATTGACGACTCATTATTTCTTAGCATTTTACGTAAATTTAAAAATCCCTTTTCATTAGCTGGTGCTGGACTGTTAATGTCATTTTCATTTATAGAAATATTTGAATTTTCTAGCAATTCCATGTATTCTTCATTAGAAAGTTTATTTTTATCTGGGGTGGATATTTTATAATCAGATTTTAATATATTATGATTCAGATTTAATGCTTCAATACTATTTTGGGAAGTTGTATTTGTATTTATATTGAGATCATTGTTATTATTTCCTTTTCCAAATTCATTAATTTTATTTTGATGGTTAGAAAAATTCACTTGGTCTTCGTCTTCGTTTTTGTCATTTAATTTTTGATTATCATTTAAAGAATTTGCTAAAACGGAGGAATCCTTTTTTTCATAAAATGAACATAATTTTTTTGATCTTTTGGGACGAGAAGGTGGTAAAACACTTAAGGAAAGAGCTGCAAAATCACCAGCCATTGCATAAGCTTTACTAGAAGATTTAACAGATAAAGTGATAATCATATAAATACACCATACGACAAATGCGAAGAATGAAGCAGCAGAGATAATGGCGATAAAAGTACTTCCAGCAGTATGAAGATATATAAATAAAGAAGCAGCACAAGCTATTATTGTACTAGCAAGCACACCAAATGACAAGCCAATGAAAGACATTAATGGCAAGATATTGAAAACAGCAAGTAAAAAGAGAAGTACCTAAAAAGAATGAAAATATGTTAGATTTTACTAAAGTCAATTTATATAAATAATTTAAAGAGATTTTATTATAATAAAAACAACATACTCCTAGATATGGGTGATCCTTATAAAAAGACCTCCACCATTCTTGAATTGACACAAAAAAATCTTGAAGAGAGGCGAAGCATTTGTTAAATTTACTACAAAAAAGATAAGGGGAAGGAAAAGAAATTGTTAGTCAATTTAAAAAACTTTAATAAGTGAAAAAATCACTAAAAAAAAAAAAAAAAAAAAAAAAAAAATTTAAATACATACTCATTACTGTGATTAGCTTTATATAAAGTTAAATAATTATTCCCAAATAATTTTGTTATTTTATTCTTAACTTGTTTTCTTCTTTTCCCATTGAAACGAAAGCCTTTCGCTCTAACTGACTTTGGGCTTTTTACTTCTATGTTGTTATCTTGTTTTTTCTCAAAATCTTGCTCAATCTGATCGTCTTGATCAGCTTGATTTGTTTGATTATTAAGTTCATTTCGGTTCTTTCGGTTCTTCTGGTACCGCTGATTTCTTCTTATGTTTGGTGACTTTGTATTCCTTGGACTTTTTTGACCATTTTGTTCTTTTTTTCCTGATTCTTGATCTGAAGAACTAAGGGTTGACCAAGACTTTGGTGTACTATCATCTTTTACTTTTATATTTTTACACTTTCCATTGCGTGACAATCGCCATCTTTTTTTTTGTTTAGACGTAGATGAAGATGCTGTACTATCACTTAATTTATTATCATCAATGATATTGTCGGCAATAATGTTATTATCTTTAATATCATTTTCTTTATTATTGCAATCATTTATCTTGATTTCTTGCGAAATTGGACTTAAGTTATCAGACTGAGTAGGACTATTTTCAACCATTTTATTAAGCATTCATTTACCATCTAATAGAAATTAATTGAAATAGGGAAGAAGTAGATAAGTGTATAAGTCCAAAAGACAAACAAAAAAACAAATAAAAGAATAAAAAGTAAACAGATAAAGTTTCCAATTTGTTTTATTTGTTTATTTGTTTATTTGTTTTGGCATTTAGAACCCAATGTGATGTAACACATTGAAGAAATGCATAATTTTAAGAAATGCATGTTATATATTTATTTGTATTCATTCCTCCGCCATGGAATCTTATATGCAAGATATTTTATTTAATCTATGTGTTAGTTTTATGTATGAGTATTAATAAGAAATAAGTTCTAGAGATATTATTGTATATAAAAAGTATTTTAGAGATGTTTTATAAATGGATAATTTTTTAATTTAACATAAAAAATACAAAAAAATGAAAATCAATAAAATATATATTTATAAATGCATAATGTATAAATTTGATATCTAATTATAAATAAACTTATGTATTTTTGAATTTTTTTAAAATTTCACTTTAATTAAATCATGTTTATTTATTGTATATAATATAATTTATTAAAAGTACCTGAGGAATTAGTTGATATAAATTTTTTCTTTTTGCCAATTTCTATTTTTAGTGGTCATTTTATTATTATACATTAAAGATACTAAGAAAGGGGAAAATATGTAGAAAGATTTCTAGCAAATTGATTATGATATTTAATTGAATTAGAATCTTTTATTCTATTAAAAGCAAGCTTAGCTTTAGATGGTTGCCAGTTTCTCAAAATTTCTTTTTCGTATGCTAATTTTAGTGTAGGGGAATGAAATTTAATCCAGGGGTGATGAAAGCATTCTTTGACAGTCAATCGTTTATGTGGATCTATACAAATTAAAGAGGATATAAAATCTTTTGCATGTCTACTTATATTTTGCCAGTCCGGACCATCTAAAAAAATTCTACCTTGTTTGACTTTTTTCAGAATGGATTCGGTATCGCCTGGATCATAAAAAGGTGAAATACCTGACAACAAGATATGCACTATGACACCTAAACTCCACATATCACAAGCTAAATCATAGCCCAAGTTCTTTTTTTTTAATAAAGATTTTGAATCGAGTAAACAAGGAGGGGTAATATTTTTCATATGTCCTAAGCCAACTTCAGGAGCACAATACTCTGGGGTTCCAACTACAGTAGTTGTACGATTGGATTGTCCTAAAGATTTGGCAACGCCGAAATCAGCTAAAAAAACACGAGAACCAGGAATAGGGTATTGTAAAAGAATATTATCTTGTTTTAAATCTCTATGAGCAATATTTCTATCATGTAGATATTCTAAAGCTTTTAAAATTTGGTATACAATTATTACTGATTCAGATTCTGGTAAAGGTCTTAGGGTATCTGCATGACTTTGATAACTAAATAAATCACCACCAAAAATAAGATCTTCAAAAATAAATAAATAATTATTTATTAAAAAAGTATCATGTATATTTATGATATTTGGATGATCTAATTTTGATAAAATGTTTGCTTCAACATTTTGTTGTATACATGTAGTAGATGGATTTTGAGGTATAATCTTGCAAGCAAGATAATTTTTCGTTTTTTCACAATGAGCTATATAAACTTTACCAAATGTACCAGTACCAATTATTCGAGGTAAAATTTTATAATGAGATATCGATGAAAGAGGAGGCTTTGAAATATTGGTATTAAGATTATTACTATAAATATTATAAGAAAATGAGTTTTGAAAAAATCTTATACGAGCAGCATGTCTTATTTCAATGATATCATAATTGCTTAAGGGTACAGTTTTATTTTTACCAATTTTTATTCCATTAACAAATGTACCATTTCTTGAAATATCTGTACAATAAATAATAGGTTGCCATGATTTATCAAACTGTGTAGTAAACAATCTAAAATGTAAATTTGAAACAGCCACGTGATCAATTTTAACATCACAATTAGAGTTTCTTCCGAAATTTACTATTGTATTAATTTTAAAATTATATGTTTCTACATTACCGCCTATTTTTTCTATAGTTAGAAATGCAATTGTTTGTTGATTGTTTGAGTTTAGAGACCCGCCTGTAGACTAAATATTAGAAATGAGCATATAGTATAGTAATGTAATATAATATAATATAATATACTATACTATAATATAATATACTATAATATAATATAGAAATAAAAATACATACCAAATCTTCTACTGGAACCAAAGCTTGTGTGGATTCTAATTGGGAGCCTGACATCCTTAGAGGGGAAAAACAATTGCTTTTATGTGTATGTATGTATGTATATATGTATAAATATATGTATAAATATATGTAAATATATGTATAAATATATGTAAATATATGTATAAATATGTATATATATATGTGTATATATATGTATCTATGTGTCTATAAATGTATAAATGTATAAATGCATAAATGTACTTATGGATATGTTTTTATATAATATTCATATTTTAATCTAATTTTATATTCAAGTTTGCCACATATTAGAATTATTTCTAAATTTGATTTAAGGAAAATAAACAAACAATAAATAATAATAATAAATAAATAATAAACAAATAAAAAAAATACACAAATTAATAAGATTAGTCGTGTTATGACTAATATGTAATATATTATGACTAAAAAAATCACAATAGTTTAGCACGTAAAAAGATTTTACCATAGAAACATAGGTAAAACCTAGTTTAATTATATTTCTTAATGGGGAAAACGAGGGTAATATAAAACTATAATTCAACTCAAACATCACTATGGAAACCAATACATCGAAAAGCAACATCTAACTTAACCTAATCAAACTATTTATTCTAAATTTATATATAGAAAGTTTATGAATAAATAATAAATAAATTAATAAATATATAAATAAATTAATAAATAAATATATGCTTTGTTAAAAAATATAATTGTATTCATATCAATATAAAGAAAAGGAGAAAAGAAGTAAAAAAATAATTAATTAATTAAGCAAATTAACTAGAAATATTTTTATTTAGTCAAAATGAGTAATACTAGTGTTGCAACTCAAGAAAATATAGGGGATATTTTAAAAATTGAAATTAAAGATCATAGTATAATAACAGAAGAACCTAATTTATCACCAGAAATATTAGAAGCAATTAATAATAATAAAATATTATATAATGATCTTTTAAGTCTTAAAATGGAGATTCCATTACCTCCAAATCAAGTATCGGGATTAATTGCTAGTATGGTTGATAAAGCTGTAAAATCTGCAACAGCAGCAGTAAATCCACCTCCTAGATCAAGTGGCAAGGTTAATTATGAAGATGGAGTTAGATTATATTCACTTGCATTAGACATGGCATGTAGAAGACCATTATGGGAAGCAGCTTCTTATTCTATGAATGAAATTTCTGATATTCTTTTAGGTAGAGCACGTGCTTATGCAGCTATGTTGGATTGGCCATCAGCTATTGTTGATTGTGATGCATGTATAGAGATAAGAAAAGGTTATATTCCAGCATGGGAGAAGAAAGTTTCGTATTTACACAAATGGGGTAAAAATGAAGAAGCTTGGGATACGTTACAACTGGCATTACAACTTGATCCTAAAAATAAGGATTTAAATTCGCTGCAGGCAGATTTAAAGCGTGATTTGGGATATTAAGTCATGCATATGACTTTTATACACATATACTTACATTTACATTAATTAAATAAAACTTTTATTCACAGGCTGAATTTATCTATTATATAGTAATGTATCATATTAAAACCAAAATAAAAAGCAAAGTAAAAAATAATATACAGGGAAAAATCAAAAATAAAAATAAGTATATACACACAAACTTACATACATAGATACATAAAAAATATATATATACATACTAAATCATCGACGTCTTCTTCGAGCAACCTCAGGCAATTTAAATGGTAAAGATAATTGAGCTAATTTATAATTAGCAGCTTCAGCTGCATTAAGTCCCAATGCCTCTCTTTGTGCAACAGTACAACTTTTAACATGACAACCCAATGCTTTGAAAAGTTCTACAACTCTTGAAGGTTTCAAAGATAAATCTTGTGCTAATACAGGAGTTTCAACCAAGAAAGAATCTAAATGAAGGCACAAGGCAAATAAAGCACATAAAATTCGATCTTCATTTCTTGGATCAATTATATAAAACACTTTATTTTTTGAAGAAGAATTTGAAGATGTATTTGAAGATGAATTTGTTAATGATTTAGAAACTGTATAACGTTTTAATAAACCATCAATAAGTATTTCAGGAGGATGATTTAATTTTTGAAGTAAAACCTTTTTATTTGGATTACGACGAGATAAATAAAAACCTATTAGTAAAGAAATATAATAAAGTAATTTAATTTTTTCATGATCGACATCTTCAACAAAATTATTATTTCCACCACTTTGTGTAGATTGTGCATCTTGTTGAATTTGTAGTTTTTCAAGATGATTTCTAATATATAAAGAAGGAGCTTTCAATGGAAGAGTTTCTAAGCGAGCATCTACTCCAGATTCTTTTAATATCCATTTAGCATTTATTGTATTCCATTCTTGTGTTGGAATTATATCATTAATTGGATATATATCTTCCAAATAAGTAGCCGATACATTACAAGGAGGAATAAGTCTATCTGCTTCCATATTAACTTTAAGAGAATCAGTAGTTGGAACATTTATAGTTGATTGTTTTACATTTTGAATAACTGCTGTTTGCATACTTTCTTCTAATGAAGAACTATCAATTGCATTTCTAGAAGCATCAGAAATTGCTTTTTTAGCTTTTTTAGTACCAAATGCTTCTCCTAAATCGGATCTTTGCTGAGCATAAGATTTTCGTTTTTTACTATTAGTATTACTATCATTATCATTATTATTATTTTTATTATTGTTATTATTATTAGTAATGCTTTTATCATCAATGCTAATAGGACGAATATTAAGTAAATGCGTTTGAGTAACAGTTAATGAATTATTTGAATCATCATATAGAGCAACACAATAAACATCAGAATCTGATTCGTTTGTTCCTTGATAAGAAATATGTGAATTTGGTTGAGCATGTAATAAAAAATCGTTTGAATTTTTTTTATATAATGAATAATTTAAATCATCTGAAGGTTGTACACCAGCAAATTGTACAATAAGTGAAGTTTTTTTTGATTTCGAGATATTAGTAGTCATTTTTAATGAGTAAAGGTATACAATGATATTAGAATTTAAAGGTTTTGCTTAAGATATAGTGTGTACTATTTACAATGGGATTATTTTATAGCTAATTAGTTGATAATTAATTAATTAATATTATTGTTTGTATATATGTATTTTTTTTTTACAGTTATTCACTGATTTATTTCATTAAACTGAATCTCTTTACATTACAATATATAATACACATACATTACACATATAATACACATTTATTACACATATATTACAACACATACTACACATATACTACACATATACTATACATATATTAATCATAGAATAAAATCCACACACAATACAACTGCAATAAATACTATACAAATTCATCTACGAATAAAATCTTTACATACAGTACATATTAAATAATTAATACAAAGTTTATTTTAAACTATATATATATAACAGAACAAATACTATACAAATGTAAAACAGTAGCAACGATCATATGGGTTGAATCTCTTTACTAATAGACACAAACATTAATAAAATTCAAATACTAAACTACATAACTATAAAATAAACTAATCAGTAAACAATCACAATAATTAAAATAACATCTAATTGATTTATTTCGTATTAAATTTCATTTTAAATTTCATCTTTTATACAATTTACTATTAATATTAAATGAATTAATCTTTTGTTGGCTAAATAAAATTTGAATTTCTTATACACAGGTATTACTCATTCCCATAACAACCAGAGTATATTACATACCATTCAAATTTTAACTATTGTCCATACATTTTGTTTGTTTTTTTACTCTGCAGTCTAATAAATTAACGGGGAAACGTGGGAATAAATATATTTGCACATTTGTATCCATATATTTATTTAGCATATATAAACCATATTAATTAATTAATTAATTAATTTATTTATTTGTTTATTTGTTTATTTATTTATTTATTGGCATATTATAATAATATAAATGCTAAGAAATAAGCTGCGGGGAGCAGCTTTCCAGTGGGAATTAAAAAACCAACTAAAAAATCAAATAAAAAAATCTTGTTACAGATATGCTTCGGCTACTTCATCTTCTGGACCATTAGGTCTTCCTTTAAGATTTAGCGCTAATAATAATAATAATAACGATAATATTGATAGTAACAGCAATAATCATAATAATAATAATAATAATAATAGTAATAATAATAACAATACGACTAATAATAATAATAATTGCAGTTCTAACACTAATAATAATAATAACAACAACAATAATAATAATAATAATAATAATAATAACTGTAACAGCAATAACTTTTTGGCAGATAATTCATCTCATAAACATATTAGAGTTCCTGCAAATTATAAACTTACAGTGAATTCTATTTCTAGGGGTTCAAATGTGATTTCAGTTAGTTCAGATTTAAATGGTAATTTAAATTTAAATTCAAATTCAAATTCAAATTCAAAGTCTAATTCAAATATTAATTTAAATTCACATTTAAACAAAAATATGAATATAAATTCATCATTTAAATATAATTCTAATTTCTCAAAACGTATTCAATCAATACCTCCATTTCCACAAGCGGCATCTATTTCGCATATGTCACAACATGAACGTGCTGTAGATTATTATATAATGGGACCAAATCCATCTAATTTTTATGATGAAAATTTACAATCAGATTTACAATCTATAAAAAAATTTAATTTAAATAATTTAAAAGAAGTACAAAATTTAAAAAATTCAAATTCTCAATTTAAAAAAAATGCAACTTATATTCCAATGCATTCTAAATTTGTTAGAAGTTTGGCTGCAAGAGCTCTTTATCCAGAAATTTATGGTTCACTTCCTAGAATAGTCATTCGCTCACCAATTCGTACTCCTCATTTATTTGGTCCTACACAATCTTCATCTAAATTATCATCATCTTCATCGACTTTTAAAAATGAATCACCAGAAGAACAATTACAAAATCAATTATCATTTTTAACAAATAATTCTCAATCTGATCCTGATTCTGCTCCTATTTATATTGATGAAGAATTCAAATTTCCTGATCCATCTGCTCGTCCAGATATGAGATCTGCTCGTGAACAAGAAGAATTTTTACATCAGTTATATAAGATAGATCATTTTCAATTATTTTGTGTACGAGAATCTGTAATCGATAGAATTTTATATGAATGGCCACCTTCTTTCCCTGCTGTATTTATTGGAACTCTTCCAGGAGAATCTTCAGAAAATATGTTACAAGATTTAAAAGCAAGTCATGCTGTTTCAGTTATTGAAGGTGATGATATTTATAACGATAGTGATATTAATCCTGATTCTTTAGGAAAAAATCGTAAAAGAGGA
This sequence comes from Botryozyma mucatilis, assembly GCA_030571375.1. Lineage (NCBI taxonomy): Eukaryota > Fungi > Ascomycota > Trigonopsidomycetes > Trigonopsidales > Trigonopsidaceae > Botryozyma > Botryozyma mucatilis. The sequence goes on along the minus strand of JAJLXO010000223.1, from coordinate 10,885 downwards.
AGAATAATGAGATTAACAAGTGTTAGACGAAAACGCAAACTTAAAATGAAAAAACACAAATTGCGTAAACGTCGTAAATCTCAAAGAAATTTGTTAAGAAAGCTTAAAAAGAAGTGATGATGGAGATTATCTTATGTATGCTATTTCTATTATATAGATTGATTCATATTGAAAAAAATCTATAAACAATGTATAGCATAAATTAAATACTTTATATAACATCTGACTAACAAATGTATTTATATTATTTTAATTTATATTATATTATTTTATATTATTTTTTTTTAATTGAAACAAGCAACCTATATTTTATATAATGCATCTAAATTTTATGTATATAACAAATAATTAATTTATAAACGTTAAATAAATATATTACATTAACAGGTGGAATAAATAATAAATAATAAATAATAAATAATAAATAATAAATAAGTAAATGCTTATAGTAAAACTGCATAAATACGAACCTTAAAAAGTACGAAATCAAATGGATTTGTGCGTGATTGTTAAATATTTACCGAAATATTTATACCGACAAGTTTAAAATTGCGATAAGATTTAACAAATTTTTAATTATTTATCAATTTTTGTTTCAATATGTACATATTTAAGTTTTTAGCATATGACACATACTTAATTCTATAATATACACAATAGATCTAATTTACTAAAATTTAATTAATTAACCTGATTTTATGTTTAAATTATAATTATTTCCTTGGGATAGAGAAATGAACGATAGAGCATTTGATGTAATTAGTAATTATTTAACTGTATTTTATTGAGTTTGTTGATATTTTTTGATATTTATTATTTATTATTTATTATACTATATATTTACTATATTATTTGCTATTTATTTTACCCATTTCCTTCATTACTGTTCAGTTTAACCAAAAAAGATACACTTGTTCCCTTTCATTCTGTAAACTATTTTCTTTTTCTATGGGAATCTATTACTTTTTAGTAATTCACGAAGATGTCAGACGAGGAACTTTCGGTTTGGGACGGGTTCCCATATGCTCAGATTATTGTTATAGGTGTGTATGAACTTTGTTTGTTTATAATTGGTTATGTTAGCATATGTATATGCATACACTTACAAATATATATATACATATATATATATACATATATATATATATATATATATATATATATGCATGCCTACTTAATAATTTATAAATAAACAAACAAACCATTACATAATCAACCATCTAACAAATTCTATTCTATTTAGCCATATGTCGATTTGCTGAACCAGTAGCATTTACATCAATTTTCCCTTATATTTACTTTATGGTAAAATCATTTTTAAATAAAGATACTCCCGATACTGAAATATCTAGATATGCTGGTTATGTATCAGCCTCATTTGCTGCTGCTCAAATTTTAACTGGATTAATATGGGGACAAGTATCTGATAGGATTGGTAGAAAACCAGTAATGCTAATAGGTTTATTAGGAACAATGGTTTCTTCTTTAGCCTTTGGGTTTTCAACTTCTTTACCACAAGCTATAATATCTAGATTAGTATCTGGATTGCTTAATGGGAATGCTTCCATAGTAAGAACCCTTTTAGCTGAGAATGCTACTGAAAAACGTCACCAACCTTTAGCTTTTTCTGTAATGCCTTTAATGTGGCAAATTGGTTCTGTTATAGGACCTATTGTAGGTGGCGTTCTTTCTCAACCTGATATTAACCTCCCAAATACATTTTTTGGCAGAAGTCCGTTTTTTAAAAAATATCCATTTGCTCTCCCTAATTTAGTAATTTCAATTGCCCTTGCTTTCTCTTCTTTATTAGTTTTATTGTTTTTAGATGAAACTTTAGAAACAAAAAAATTTAAACGAGATCCACCTAGAAAATTTGGAAAATTATTAATAAATTATTTTAATCATTTTTTACTTAGAAAACCTTTTGTTCCACCCAAAAATGAAGTTATTTCTGATGAGAGTAATTCTCAAGCCTCATCACAAACAAACCAATTAATAATACCTCAACCCACAGATAATCAATTAGAATCCACCCCACTATTAATAGAATCTTCTTCACAAGGTTCTTCTGGTAATTATAATACAAATATTATTAACACCACTACCAAAGGATACTATCATCATCATAAAAAATTACCAGACAGAATTGAAGATGAATTACAAAATGTTAATTTAGAAACCGAAGCTTCAACTTTAAAAACTATGCCATGGAAGGATATTTTTAATTCTCAGGTTTGTCTTCAAATTATTTCTTATATGATACTTTCGTTTCATACTACTGGATATGATTTTTTGCTTCCTGTGTTTTTGTCAACCTCTAGAACTACTTTAAAACTACATTTCCCTTATTCGCATGGAGGGCTGGATTTATCTTCCTCAGATGTAGGGTTGTATTTATCAATAACTGGAATTGTGGGAATATTTTTAATGCTTTTTTGGTTTCCCAATGTTGATAGACGTCTCGGATCACTTAGAAGTTATAGAATTTCATTAAAACTTTTTCCTGTTGTGTATTATATTATCCCTCTTTTAATTTTTATTCCTTACGATACAGAGTCTCTTAAATCAGTTGTAATACCTGCTTGTATTATGAGCACAATGATATTTCGTGTTTTTGTATCAACTGTTTCTTTTCCCGAAAATACAATATTATTAACTCGTGCTGCAACTGTTCCGCAATTTTTAGGTACAATTAATGGTTTAGCCCAAGTTTGCTCTTCACTTTCAAGAGCCATTGTTCCTGTGTTTATTGGTTTGATCATGTCCTATGGACAGGCTCACCATATCGCTAGTTTAGGCTGGTGGTGTTTAGGAATTGTAGCGATATCGGGTGCGCTTCAATCTCCATATTTACGCGATGGATACAATTAAATCTCGCTTTTATTTATTTTAATATAGAAATCTGTTTGTTACGTTTTTTTTTTGTGTAGAATATTGAGAAAAATACAATAAAGCATTTTTTAAGAATATTTAAATTTTTTGGTTTTTTTACTATTATCAAATATATACTTTCTATACGATTAAATTAATCCCTTTTCAACATAGTAAAGTGCCAGCGTAAAGCGTGTTTTTTCTAATTTCAATAGAAATTAAAGTATGCAGGCATTAATAAAAGCAAACGAATCTACTTGTATACAGTAAGGAATGGTATTTGGGATGCTATAAATATTTTTTTTTTTTTGTATTTTAAGTTACACACCTTGTAAATCTTAAACTTATATTTTTTCTTTATTTTTAAAAAATTGAAAAAATCATTTTGAGGTTTCAGTTGCAGGAATAGCTTGTTCTGGAAGAGGTTGTCGCACTTCATGACGAAAGTCTATAACTTCGTTTAAAATTATTTCTTTTAGTTTGTCCATATCATCTATTTCGTCAAATGCAAAATCAAATTTTTTTGGACATGTTGGCTCGTCTAAAGGATCATGCCAGATTTTTAAGTATTCATGTTCTAATGCCTCATCTACTGTTATACGTTGTGATGGGTCCAAAGTTAAAAGCTTTTCAAGCAAATCTATTGCTTTAGGATTTGCATCAGGAAATAAAGTAGAAAATTGAATTTTGGGCATAAATGGTAAACTTCGTACATATTCTATAGCCTATAGGGTAGTAAAAAAAATGTTAGATAACTAAAAATTCCATTAAAAAAAAAAAAAAAAAAAAAACATGGAAGAACAATATTTACGTACTCGTTTTGAACCAATTCGAGATAAAGTTTCTGCGTTAGGTGTACCAAGATAATTAAGTATTTGATTTAATTGATCGACGTAATCTCTGCCCTTAAAAAGTGGTTTTCCCCCTAGTAATTCTGCTAATATGCATCCTACAGACCAAACATCGACTAAAAAAGAAAAAAAGTTAATATATTTTAAATCAGAAAATATAAATAATTATACTTACTAGCTTTTGAGTAAGTTTGTACACTCAACATAATTTCCGGAGCTCTATACCAACGAGTTGCTACATATTCTGTCAAAAAGCCTTCATTTTTTTCTGGATTAGTAGAAAAACCTCTAGCTAATCCAAAATCACAGATTTTTAATTCGCAATCTGCGTTAACCAAAAGGTTTCCAGGCTTTAAATCTCGATGCAAAACATCGGCAGAATGAATATATTTTAAACCACATAAAATTTGATAAATAAAACTTTGAAAGTGCATGTCAGTCAAAGGCTGCCGTGACCTGATTATTTGATGTAAGTCACACTCCATCAACTCTAATTGGAAAAAATAAAAAGAAAGTTAGAGTTGCAAACCAAAAATTTGTAAAAAGAAAATATAGAAAAAAAAGAAAAAGATAAAAATACGCAAAATTAAGATTTTTTAAATTACCTTCATAAAGATAAACTTCATTAAAGCTATTAACATCAACTATATCCATATCATACAAGCAAGTAATCTTTTATGTTAGTTAATTGAAATTTGATTAATAATAACGCGTGGGAAAGGCTTACATTTTTATGTCCTAAATAGTGTTAGCATTAGGGTGTAATAAAATATGAATATAACAATATTTAATGTTTTAATAATATACTATTATTATTATTATTATTATTATTATTATTATTTTTTACAATATAACGCAATGTATAATGAACTATTTAAAGACAAAAATTGCCATTATAAATAACATATAAACGCGTACCTCTAAAATGCCGCAGTAATTTCATCTCTCTAAGAGCCCGCTTACAAACAATTTTTTTTGAAAATATATTTGTAACTTTTTTAATAGCCACACCAGTGACATCTGGAGATTCTGTGTACCGTGCAGAGCATACAATTCCATATGCGCCTTGACCTAATTCTTTTGTGACTTGAAACCGTCTATCTATAGTGAAATCTTGGTTAAAAGTTCTAAAGAAAGTTAGTAAAAATTAAAAATAAAATTAAAAATAAAATTAAAATGAGAATATATGGGTGTATTTAAATATGTAGATAGTATGTTACATAATGGGGAAAGTGAATAGCACATAATATTGAGTAAGAATTAATAATACTTATAAGCAAAAAAAAAAAAAAAAAAAAAAAAAAAAAAAAAAAAAAAAAAAAAAAAAAAAAAAAAAAA
>JAJLXO010000222.1:0-54577 GCA_030571375.1 Botryozyma mucatilis | reverse complement strand
AAAAAAAAAAAAAAAAAAAAAAAAAAAAAAAAAAAAAAAAAAAAAAAAAAAAAAAAAAAAAAAAAAAAAAAAAAAAAAAAAAAAAAAAAAAAAAAAAAAAAAAAAAAAAAAAAAAAAAAAAAAAAACAAACAAAGAATATAACATAAATTGGCCTATAAATATAGAGAAGAGAATCGTGAAAACAAAAAGATACATAAAAATATTTAATTAATAATAATCAAATAATAAAAATACAAAAGAAAACTATTTTTTATATTGTGATTGCGATGGATATTGTGATTGAGTGAATTGTGCAGGTTTATAAGGATAAGCCCAAGACCTATCCTTTCTTCTCCACAACTTAGCTTTTTTGCCACTAGATATCGTCTCAACAAACTCTTGTACACAATGCTTTGCTTTAAATTTGGTAATAAAAGCAGGATCCCATAACTCAGATGCAATTCCTAAATCTTTACACGTCCGCATTAAAGCATTTGATTTACACCCTTCAGTAGCAGTTGCTATTCCTTTAGGATCAAAAAAATCCTGTTCACCTCTAGCAATTGAAACTAATCTCCCATGACAAACTAAAGCATATTCGCGAGATACAGTTTTTCCAGTCACAGCAGTGCCGGAGCGAGGCGCTAAACCCCATCCGCCTGGACCAAATGCTGCGTTTAGTATACGACGATACTTAATTTCAGGTAAGTATAAAATTCCGTCTGGCTTAACTTCTACGTCTAATTCATTTATGGGGCGCAATAAAACATCTGATATTTCTTTTGAAAACGGCTCAGTTGAAAAACCTGCAAAAGATTGTGACCAATCTTCTGAAAAAGAATTTGATGTTGGAAATAAATTTGTTTCATTTGAAGAAGCATCATTTTTAGTACTGTCAGCAGAATTTAATTCGCTTTGTATTCCTGTTGTATTCTGATTGGAATTATTATTATTTGACAATGATGATGAATTTTTAGAAACCTGGGAAGAAAAAGGACGATTTGGAGAATATATAGGAGATGAATTACGAATTGGAGTAGAATTTTTTTTATAATCAGAATAAAATGAACCGTCTAAATCAAAACCTGGTACACCATAATTTACCGGTTCAGCTTTTAATGAATTAGAACTACCTCCATAACCATATTTTCCAACACCATTACTTTTTGCATTGTTATAATTTGTGGTTGAAGCCGTGTTCTTATTTGCATTTGTACTCTCTTTTCTATTAAAAGTAGTAGTTACTCCACTAGTAATTCGTTTGGAGTGTACTATAGAATAATCTCTAACTGCAATAATGTTTTGAACATGTTTTGCAGAGATATTTTTACCCCCAATTATCATTTTTTTACCTATACTGGATTTTTTAATTATGAACATTTCTATATTTTATAAGACAAAAAAGTACAATTGAATAAATACCAAATATTTGCTATTTTCTTATTTACAATATACTATTTATAATGTGTTTATTTATATTTATATAATCTTTTTCTTTTTTTTTTTTTTTTTTATTTATTTATTTTTCAGTCTAATTATTCTTATATTACAACAATATATAATTCTTTATTATGAATAATATACCTGTTACAAAAAAAATAAACTAATTAACTTGCTTTTAGAAAGCTAATTAAAATACTATGAAGAGTTTGCCGCCGAGAAATTTAGATTAGTATGAAACCTATATCGCTTAGTCATTATGGGATGATGTTGACTTTACTATGTATTACGGAGCTTCTTTTTATAGGATGATACACAATTAAAAACTATGTTCACGAAACAAAAAACTAAAACAGAAAACATTATTTAATTTAAAAAAAATATATTTAATACAATTTTATATAAAGATAAAAAGCCTGCTTATTATAGGAAACGTATATGAACCTAATTTTTACATGGATCATAATTATTTTAAACAAAACTAGTTACTTTGATGTTGCTAGGGTATTTTTGTGTTATAACGCGTATTTGTATAGAATTTGACTATAATCAACTTTTCCAAAAAGGCATATTTTAGTAAGAAAAATATTGCGAGTTTTGTAGTATAAAGTGTTTTATGAAATATATATTTTTTTTTGTAGAATGTAAAAATTTAGTTTTAGTTTTAGTTTTAGTTTATGTTTTTTTTTTTTTTGTTATCTAGCAACTTTCATACTCCACATTAATGTAAATTATACAAGATTTGTTAATACCAGTATTAATCTCATTACTGAAAGATTATCATAATTTTGTAATTCATTCTCATTAATGCTACTCTATATAGAGATTAATCATTAATTATACAAATTAACTTTATACTAATGAAAATATAATTTAATACACGCGCAAAAAAAATAAAATAAAAAAAAAAAAATTATAAACTTAATTAAGTATACATAAAATAAGTATTAAATATAATAAACAAGGAATAAAAACGAACAAAAATATACAATTTAAAATTTTCGTAATAGAGTAAACAAGCATCATATCATCATTTCATTAAAGTTTAAAAAAAAGCCATAAAGTATTCAAAGAAATAAAACAAAAGCAACCAAATAAATAATAAAATAAAATAGTAAAATATAATCAAAAATCATACCAAAGAGGTCTCAAGCTCATTATCATAAATATCTTCGTAAATTTGTTCTTCATCCTCATTAGTTAATTGAATGCTTTTCATTGAGAAAGCAGCAATCATACAAGGTATACAAGTAATCAAAGCAGATAGCACTAAAATATTCATTACGCCATCATAGGAACGATCAATCGCGTTTCTTATATCTGAACCAACTTCGAAAGATAATGCAAAAGACATATTCTTATAAATTTTATTCGCAAGTTCAATATCGTTGTTTGGCAATAATTCTACAAGATATCTTGGAAGAAATGTTGTCCACAAAATTCCTGAGATTGCTGATCCGAAAGCAGATCCCAAAGAAAATAAACTCAAAAATAATGCGGTCATAGTAGCAATTTCTTGTGGAGAAGAAGTTGCTTGAATACCAAGTTGGGCAGTTAAATTGATTATTCCGATGCTACCACCAATAAACATTTGTCCAATCACTATCTTATTAAGTGAAACTGAAGTAGTGCCAAATTCAAAAAGGAAAAAAAATCCCATAACTAGAAACGGAAGAGACAAAACTAAATAAATTTTGTATGTACCAGTATGCTGTATAGCAAAAGAAATCAAAAAAGCCGCAATAGTTGAGACGAATGAAAAAATAGCTAAAATTCTTCCTGCAGAGTCAGATTGAGTATGCTTGGAAACCATTAAGTAACTTAACAAGTAGGGCTGAACAAAAGAATAAGCCATGCTATCAAATAATCCAACCATGCAACCACCAAACATTGTTCGATCTTTTAAAGACTTAATACTAAATAAGGAATGAGTAGCTTCAGAAGCATAAGACTCCCACTTTGTGCAAACCACCATTAAAATGATTCCAAAAAACAAAGGTAGAATTACCCATGGACTAGTCCAAGTATGACTAGCAAGATTAACCAAAGTTAAAGGAATAAGAATCAAAGAAAATGATATTAAAAATAGCATAGTGCCAAATAAATCTATTTCTTTGCAAATATAGGTAACTTTTCTTGAAAAACCCATCCCTACCCAGGGATAATCTGGAAAAAGTCCATTTTTACGACCATAAGACATTCGTTCATAGATAAAGTAAAATAATGGTAAAGCTGATAAAGGGATAAAAAATGTAAAAAATAAATAACCATAGCGCCAAGTAAAATATTTCATGGTTAATTCAGCCAATGAAGGACCTATCCATACTGTAACTAAAAATGGTAAATAAGGTAAAGAAGTAAATTTGGCACGATGTAGTAATTTAGTAGTATCGGCAATAAAAATTTGAATTAAAACTGATAAGCCAGTATTTCCAATTGAATAAAACAGTTGAGATATTAAAAACACAAGTAAACTATTAGAAATGGCACATATTAGATGACCGAGAGAATACAATCCAACAATCCAGCAAAGAGTTTCAAATCTACCTAAAACGTCTGAGAGTTTTGCAATAGGGGATTTCGAAACAGCAAACAAAATAGCTTGAATTACATAAACAGCTACAAGAGTAGAGTGTTGACTAAAATCACTTGTTGCATAAGGAATGAATATATTTGTTGTTTGAGCATCTAAAGAAGTAAAAAAAGATAATATTAAAATTGAAATATAAGCACGTCTTAAATAAGAATTAGTCCATAATTTTCTTATTGCTTCTGATCTTGCAACGCCAGGCTGAAGAAAAACAACTTCTTGTCCCTGAATATTTGTATCATTCCCATTTCGACTATCTATAGAATTTTCTTCACCTGAGTGACTAATCTTATTAGTAGACAGCATAGATGGATTTATAGGATTTTTTAAAACTGGAGTGCCTTCTCTTGAATTTTGAGCTGTCCCATAGTCATTAACATAATCTAAACTAGATTTTTTAAATTTTTTTTGAAATCTTTTAGCAAAATCTGTCTCAGACTCTTCATAAAATTCTTTTAATTTATCGGTTTCTTCTGTATATCCATTCATTACCACAAAATTGAGTGAGGCTTTTAAATTAAAAATTAAGTAAATCAATCAAATAAAACCTTAGAGTGTTTTTAAGAAAAAATTTTAATTAAAGTTACACAAATTAAAAAGAATTAAACTGTTTCTCTTTTTCTTTTTTCTTTTCTTTTCTTTTTTAACCGATAATAATAAATATATTTAGTAACTCAAATTTATTAAACTATAATTTGAGCTGCATTTGCTTACTTAAGTGCAGTTATTAAAATATTATATTGGTATATCACTATTCTATATAATACAATATTATTTTTTATTATTTTTTATTAAACTAATTATTTATTCTCTATTTATTCTTTGTATATATTTTTTATTATACCATTATTTCTTCCGAATATTCCAAGTCTAAAAATGTAATCTCAATATAACGCTTGGTATTTAAATAGTGATATTATAAGTTTCGTTCTTAATTGTTTCTTTAGTAATTAATTAATATATTATCACTATGACAACTCAGTTAAAATGAATTTAATTAATGTCTTAAATTTGAATTATTCATGAGCAGCCCTTCAATTATTTTTGCATAACAACCATCATAATGTATTTAACTCCTAATTGATCATTTTGCGGAGAATAGCAATTACAGTTGAAGTTTATATTCAATTTTTTTCTTAGTATCATATTATTATTATGTATACACACACACACACACATATATATATATTATTACCATGTATTATTTTATCAGTATTGTATTTTAAATTATTTTTCTGCTATATACACAAGTAAAATTATGCAACACAAGTAAACCAAAATTATAATATCAAAGAATTTAATATATATACAATGTAATTAGTAAGCTTATTAAAAATTATATCTTAACTTTAATAAGTCCATTCAACATATCAAAAGAATTTCCGTCTGGTCGTAAGTAAAATTGTGCTCCCGTCTCTGACCCATTTGAATTAATCTCGGAGACTTTTAACATTCCATAATCCAAAGAAATTCCTTTAATTTTATATTTTGATTTCACATTGGTTGAGAGACCAAAAGATGGATAAGATGTAGATGCGGGTATCCTTGTAACATCTTCATTAATACTAATAATCTGATCAGTATGTAACCATCTTGAATAATAAAGTTCTTCAAATGGGGCAAATCCTGCATGTGAAAAAATAGAATACATCTTTTCCAATTGTGTCAATACTCTAGCAAGTAAATCTTCATTTGAAAGTTCTTTTATATTTGAATTATCAGTACTTGCTTTTATTTCAGCAATAACATTATTCAAGGAATCCGTAGGTGCCACGTTACTAACATTTATACCGCATCCAATTACTACAATATATTCTCCTTTAACGTCACAAGAAGAGTTTACAATAATGCCTCCTACCTTTTTATATTGATAATTATCTTTGTTAATATCAGTATTTCCAACTTTATTTTTGCTTAAAGAATTAGTACCAACATAAATATCATTCGGCCACTTTAGTTTAACCGGTAAATCAGGTGCTGCTGATAAAATAGCCTCTACTATAGCAAGAGCAGTTAAATACTGAATAAATACTACAGATGATGTAGATGAAACCTCTTTTGAAAGATGAGATGTGGTGTGTTTAATCACTGTAGAAAACATTAAACATCCAGGAGGTGAAACCCAAATGTTATTACCACGACCCCTTCCAGCAACTTGAATAGTACCAGTAATAGTGAACCCATGAGGAAGCTTTCGTAACAAAGTTATATTTTTGTCTAACAGCGTAGAAGTAGAAGTGAGAACTTCAGCGTACATTATCACTGACCCAAAGAACCCAGATGTGGAAAAATTTCCAGAAGATAAATGAAGTTGATGCTGATACTTTGATAAAGCATCGTAATACTCAAAATGATTAAAAAAGGGTGTAATGTTACTAGAAGGATATGAAGAAGAATAAACATGTACACGTTTCGGAATAGCGTTCAAATCAATAATTTTTTCTCCATTTTTTTCAGTATCTTTTTCTGTAATATTGCTGATTTCTGAAAACGGAGAAGAAGCATCTGAAAAAATGAATGTATCATTTTCGCCACGTAAAGTACGTCCATCTGCTTCCAAAAGAGGACGAATAGATAAATCAAGAAGCTTGGGAATTCTGTAATTGTAGTCTAAGGCTGAGAGTAAAAGTGGAGTAAGGGATGGTACTTCTTGTCCAATGTTATTATTGACTTTTAACCCTATAGATGAAAGTATGTATTTCAAAAATTCCACTCGTTCATTATCATGCTCAGATAATGTTTTTAAGACATCTGATTTATTTGAAGCAATAAATTTTGTTGGATCAGACTTTAATAATGACGGAGAAAATTCAGGATGAACTCCTGTAAGTAAAGCAAAACCACGTCCAACCTTGCATTTAATGACAGCGGCAGGAATACTACCATACTTGACATTCAGTTTAGGCGGGTTTGGTCCGTCTGTCGATGTATCATAGGTTGCCAAGAGCTCAACATTTGGACCAAAAAGGTCTGCATCTACAAATACACAACCTCCATTATAATAACAATAGCATTGTTTTTTTTCAATTTTTTTCTGATTTTCTAGACTAGAGTTTTTATTTTCATCATCAGAATCTACGTTTAACAAAATAGCACGAGCACCTTGTTCAGAATCATAGCAAAAATTATCATAAGCGGTTCCTCGGGCTACCCCTTCAAAAAAAGCCAATTCACGAGGACCAACAACAGCTAAATCTCTATTATCTTCTTCGAATTCACATTTAGCCGAACCATAATATCCACCAGCACAAAACCCAATATACTTGCCTCCTTTACGAACAAAAGCAGAAATTCTTTCATTACCAGCACCATTCAAAACTGAACAATATGGTAAATCAGCTCCACCTGGAATTACTAAAGCTGCAGTATAATCCGGCCATGGTTCATTAAGAAGAGTTGAAGCTGTACAAGGAGAAACAGCATAATATGGAGAGAGCAACCTACTGAGTTCATAACAAGCATGCTTAACAGCTTCTTGTGAAGTTCCTGTTCCCGAATAAACTAATACATTCATTATACTTTTTGATAATATTTGGTACTTTTGTACACTATATGCAATATTAATTATTTGTTATATAGATGTGACTAATCAATTGATTATTTATAAAGTTTTTTTTTTTTTTTTTTTTTTTTTTTTTTTTTTTTTTTTTTTTTTTTTTTTTTTTTTTTTTTTGTTACGTTAATTTGAAAATATATAAAATAATAAACGTTTACTTTTAAATAATAAATTAAAATAATAAATCAGTTTACTTATTTATATTTAAAAACTTTTAATTAAAAAGCCTTGAAGTGCGCAAAAAATTCTGTTCCCCTTTATATTGGCTTAATTACGTAGTCATCTGGTTTTAAAGGCGATTTTAGATTTTACATAATAATTATAAATGGTAACTTAGTATTCATATAAAACCGTAATTCAATTATATCATATTCAAACAAAAAATAAAAATATAAAATGAGTAGCGAAAAAATAGATACTAATCAGGATAATGAAGAAGACGAAGAGCTAGATGAATGGTAAGTGAAAAATAAAGCGAATAAATAAATATATATATATATATAAATACTTTGTTACATAAAAAAAAAGGTTTAAATAATTTAGTCAAGCGTAAGGAAATAAATAAAATATTATTAACAATAATTTTAAGGGATAAAAGAATTGAAAAAAGTGGATGTGCAAGTATGTTTTATTTAAACTTTAAGTACAATTAATTATTATAAATCAATATCCCATCTTTACTAACAAATTTATTTACGTTTTATGTTTTATTTATTTAGAAGAGAACGAGGCATTAACAGATTGTTATTATGATACTAAAGATTGGAGAAAATGCACTGATCAGGTGAGTAAATAAAATAAAATGTCAATGAGATCATGTAATTAATTTACATAAATTTTTTTTTTTTTTTTCCTATATATTCTAACTTTATAAAAAGATGCTTGCATTACGAAAATGTTGGTCTATACATGGGAATGATGTAGAGCAACAGACAAAAGTTTAAAATAATATATTAATTAGGATTTTATATTATAAAGGAATACTCTATTATGTATATGCAATTCTATAAAGTATGATAAATGCTTTAGAATAATAGTAAAAAATTTACAACATTTAGCAACGAAAATATTAATAGAAAATAAACTGGATAGCATGTGAATATTTTCTATTTAATTTGTTTGCTATCTTTTATCAATTTGTATATAGTAAAAATAAATAAAAAATAAAAATAAAAAATAAAAAAAATAAAAAATATTATGACGTATTCTTTTAAAACTAAAAGTAGACTAGTAATGAGTTTTTCAAATAAACGTAGTTTATACTTTTTAAACACATAAAAAAAAAAAAAAAAATAAATGTCTATCAAGAGTTTAAATAAATTTTTACACTTTTTATTTTTTCATACACGTATATATATTTTTTACCTTATGATGTTTAAATTCGCATTTCTAATTACCCCAACATTTAAGGGAACAAGAGGAAACCACAAAAGTTGTAATATATTTTTTTATATAAACTGCATTTTACTGTATAATTTGTATAATTTATCAAAATTAAAATAAAATAAAATATAAAACATAGGTAAAATAAAAAAACCTAAAGATCATAGTATTTTTAATTGTACAATGGAAAAAAAAAAAAAAATATGATATTTTAGCAATAAATGATGACCTCCAATGATTCTCAAAATCTAATTAATGAAAACTTGTTGCCACAACAGCATAAAAGCGATATGAATTAATCAGCCTATTATTAACATCATTTTGTTGACTTTGTAATAAATAATATACAAATTAAATAAAATAAATTTAATTTAATTTAGATATAAATAAAAATTATTTAGTGTAAATATCTAGTTTTCTATTTGTAAAAATATGCAATTCATTCTGGATAATTCCATACTATATTATTTAATAATGGTTAAAGACATTAATTAAAAGCAACATTATATAAACAATGTAAACAAGTTGCTATAGTTACTAACGCCGGTCCTAATGGTGTAATCTGTTAAACAGTGAGTTTCTTTATAATACTAGAAACAACATATTTGGGAATAATAATAAGAAGAAGCAAAATAAAATAAAAAAAAACGAGTTATCGATAAGAAGAAGACTCAAGATAATATAAAAATATTTATATTAGAGTAATTTTTTTAAACTATACAAAGTCAAAAACAAATATTAAATTTTTATTTAATTATTTTTATTTATATTAAATAGAAGGGTCTTTTTTTTATTTATTTTTTTATTTAGCAATTACATATAAAATGCCACAAAAATTTGTTCCAAAAGAGCCAGTAAATCTGGAACCACCAAAAAATACACCATTTACATTACAAGAACTATCACAGTATGATGGTAAAAAGAATCCAAAAATTTATGTTGCAATTAAAGGAACTGTATTTGATGTTTCAAACAATAAACAATCATATGGAGATAATGGTGCATATCATATTTTTGCAGGAAAAGATGCTTCAAAGGGTTTAGGAATGAGTAGTCTTAAACCTGAGGATGCTGTAGCTGATATATCCTCATTGACTAAAGATGAAATTGGAGTTTTAAATGACTGGTATACTTTCTTTTTAAATCGGTAAGAACATTTTTTTAAAACGTTATTTTTTTTTTTTTTTTTTTTTTTTTTTTTTTTTTTTTTGCTAACAAATTATTTATATTCAGATACAATATAGTTGGAAAGGTCGTTGATATACCAAATAATTAAAAAAAAAAAATAATTTATAAAAATTAAAAAAATGAAAAAAAAAAAAATAATATCAACAATCAATAGGTTCCTTAACGAATAAAAAGGTAATATCTGCTTTGGTCCTAAAGTTTCAAATGCTTTTATCCTTTTTTCGAATACTATTATGACACTACAAATGAATCTTCATCATCACGTATAATTATCTGAAAGTATATTTTTAAGTATATCATGTCATATACTATTTATATATTATAACTATTTTTTTTTTTTTTTTTGTCAGCTTTATACATACTTTTAAATTTAATGTTATATAATATTTAATATATAGTCTATTTTATTTAGCTTTGATATATTATATGAAAATTATCAATCCAGCCTCAGTTATAACAAGTATTGTTTCATTATTAGAGTATATTGTATATATATATATATATATATTTTAAAAAAAAAATATAATAGAAAACACATGACCCGCATCTTTAAATAGCAATTTAAATAGTAAAACAAGTAAGCTTTACATAGTTTTATTATAATATAATAAAAATTAGCACACAATCCAAACATCTCAACCATCTCCAACCATCTCCAACTATGTATATGAACATAAAAAGAAAAAATAAGAAAAAATAAAAAACAAAGTAAAATATGAAAAGTAAAATATGTAACTCTATTAACAAGACTTGCTGAGCATAAGCAGAGCTTCTATTTCAGGCGAACATTGAATCGAGTTATTTGGATGTGAGAAATCAACTCTGGTATCAGGTTCACTCACACGTAAATGTTTATTATGATTTAACACCGTATCATTATTATTATCAGTAGTGGTACTAACTTCTAAATCTCCAGTAATTTTATTCTTATAATTATCATTAGAATCTCTACAGTTGGATGAATTGTAGTATTGATAGCTATTCCTTTTACCCATATTAAGCAAAGATGAAGGGAGCATTTTGGTAGGAGACAAATTGGAAGTAGATTGATTTATCTCTATTTTGCAATTGTTTAGCGTAGACGGAAAATTATTAGCAATTGGGAATACAGAATCACAATTTTCAGCAAAATCATTACTATATGGTTTAAGTGGAGGAGGAAGACATTGAAACTCTTGAGAAGGCAAAGTAGAAACTGAGGAAGAATAAGAAGAAGAATTCGAATAACCAAACTCAGGAGGAGTTAGACAATTTGGAAGAAAGTGCTCAACGAGAGAAAGTTTATTTTTGGTTTCATTATCGTTAACAGAGTCAGTAATATTAGCAGGACAATTAAAAGCGCATTCTGGAAACAAAGGTGGCGTTAATGGACCATATACTAAAGGTAGACAAGGTTGTGTAGGGAGATTAGGAGGCTCGGGAAAAATCGTTCCATGAGGTAATGAAATACATTCCTCCAAGTATCTTATATAATCTGTTGTTGCTCGTAAAATAGTTAACTTATGCAAAGCATCATCACCATGCACTAGACATGTATGCTTACAACTTGGTATTAAATCTCGTAAAGCTGCAAATTCTGAATTCATCCTGTCTCTTCTTCTGCGTTCAATTATTGAATGTTCTATATTTCTAGAAGCTTTCCGTCCTGGCTTTCGACCAGGCTTGCGCCTTTTAGCAGGATGAGGAGAATCCACCTTAGAATTTTCCATAAATTCTAATGACGGTTTTGCTTTTGCTTTCTTTGTAGGGGGTAATTTTTTAGGATAAGAACTACCGCTTTCTAAGTTATCTTTATTATTAATTTGTTTGACATTATTCGCGTTCACAAATACTTTTTCTGAACTTCTAGAATCCGTAATTTTATAATTATATAAATCAGCTTTACCATCTTTCTCATTATTAGTGACCATGCTATAATTAGGTTGTCTATTAGTATTAAAGATTTTATTTAATCCAGAACCATTGGCATCACTATTTAAATTATTAAATAAAATTCCATCTATTTTTTGTTCATCCTCATATTGATCCTCAGGTTCTATATAATCAACTGGAAGCTTAATACGACGAGATGTTCTCAAATTATTAAATGAATTTAAAGATGTATTCATTTTAAATATATTATTTAAATAGGTATTTAAAATGGTAATTTACTTCTAAAATAGATTTCTTCTATTAAACAAAAAAAAAATAAAAACAAATGAAAACTAATTGTATTAGAAAGCCGAAAATTGTCCTCACGAGATTATTAGATAGTTTATAATAAAAATAAAACTGAATTTAGTAAATATATAATCTAATTAAAAAAGAAATAAAAAAATACATATAATATATGTATTGTTAATTTCTTACTACATTGCGTTGTCCTTTTTCTATTATTCGGCTAAATAATACAGATAGTAAATAATAATAGCATAGAATAGCTCAAAAAATCATAAAATTAAGCTAAAACAGTATATTCTTACATTCGAGAGTCTTGAGTGTCGATGTTAAGATAATCTATTGGTGGATTAGCTCTTGTTAATAACATGTGAAGAATAATGGCTTTTGATTGGTTGCTATAGAATGTAATACATAGGTAACAAAATTCAAATTTACTTTTACCCCCTTAGTACTGATAAATGGTAGTATTAGACATTTGATATAAATGAAGCGCGCATACACACTTATGTAGAGGACCCCAGATCGCTCTTTTTTCTCGACTTGAATTTTAAACTTATGATAAAATATACTATGGGAAAACAAAAAATCTAAAATGACAAGCCCTTACTTAGTATTTATATGAACAAACGGGTAAACCATCTTGTTTTAGTTTACTTACATAAGTCTTTACATATTCCACACTTATGTTAAAACTTCATTTCTAATCCTCCTAATGTGGAAAGAAAGGGGTGGGCGTTAAAAAACTTACGTACCCTTTCATATGACTGCAAGTTGCAATATGTTGGAATCATAAGATAAATAAATGTGCAAGTGAATAAAATAGTGCAAAAAACCATTATAAATATTTTTGCTTTGTTTTTTTATTTATTTTAAATAATCAAGTATGTATGTATATTATATTCACATAAAAAGTTCCCAATTAAACTACTTGTGTATACAAAGAAGCATATTCATATCTTAGTTTTGAATAACTTGCAATAATCTATAAATAGCTATTAATCGCTTTAAACTTAACTAGTAATAAAATGCAGACATATATTTTTATATTTTTATAAGACATTTCTACATTATTATTTATTATTGATTTTGAAAATTTATTATAATATAAATTATTCTTAATAAGATATCCCTTTATAAATTCTTTTTGAATTTTTCTAATCTGATCAATTTTAGAGACTTTAAATAATTTTTCATTTTTTTCATTTTTTATTTTTTTATTTTTTCTGCTTTTTCTTACTTCTCCACTGAAACTATAATTATTAACATTTACTATTAAAAGATTTTTTTCTTTTAATTAAATGTAAATGAAGATAAAAAAATTAATTATAAATCATGCTAGAAAATCTTATTTGGTTGCAAATAATATTTAGTATTCTTTTTTGTTCATTTTTGATAAAGATAAATGTAATCTTGTATTTTTAAATATTAGAATAATTTGCGTAAAAATATGTAATTTAAAATAAACTATTCGTAATATGAAAATAATAAATAAGCTTTTCATTTTAATTCATACAAGAATTATAATGATTGAAACACAAAATTTTCTTATGGCTTTTAAGCTAAAATACTACAGTTTAAGATTGTAATCATTTTTTGTTCCACGTTTAAATTATATAATATTTTGTTATTTAATATTTTATTTTTAACCTTACATATTGTATAATTCATATATATTTAGTGGATCCTTATACTTATGCAAAAGAAATGTACAATGTCGTAAGAAAACGAGCCTTTATTCATTCAGTATTCAAAGTGAAGATACCCACAAACAGTAAAATAAACGATGAAATTCTATTAAGTTCATGAAAACCCTAAATTGAGTTTTTTTTATTCATAATATTTTTTATGTTATCATTAAATAATCTTCAAAATTAAAAGTGCATATATATATATATATATATATATATGTGTATATGCACTTTTAAATTTTTTAATAGAAATTTAAAAAATATCTAAATAAATATATTTCCATCTAGTAATGAATGAAATATAAAACTAACAAATATATAAAATAATTGAGTATTATATCATTTAGAAATGCAGCATTGTAGATATAAAACAAAATAAAAGCAAAACATTGTCAAATTAATTTTATTTTATAATTTTTAGCTTTTAAAATAGCACTAATAATAATTTTTCATAATTTAACTTTTTATTAAATAATATTTTTTTTTTATAAGCTGACGTTAAACTTTTTTATAAAAGCATAGATTTATGAGAGTTAATTAATAGTTCTCCTAGATAAAATTTATTATAGTCAATTTACACTTTAACCTTATTAAATTATACAGGGTTTCTAATCAGTTTCTAAGGCTATTTAAACCGTATAATAGAAGATATTTAAAAATTTTTCTTATTTATTATTATTATTACTATTATTATTACTATTAATAATATTATTAATAATATTATTATAATTTTCTAAAATAGATAATAGAAGCCACTCTTTAATCTTATTTTCTATTTTTTTTTTTTTTTTTTTTTTTTTTTTTTTTTTTTTTTTTTTTTTTTTTTTTTTTTTTTTTTTTTCTTTTATATATTTAAAGGGTAACTTTATTATAAGTTATTTGCTCAATGCGTATAATATCTTCAAAGACGCAACTGTTTCTGTACACTAATTTGTAAAAAGGGCCCTGTTAAGAAAAATCGTCGTATATTAATTACTTTGTATAAGAATTTTAGGAAATAACTTCTAAAATTAACTAGGCTAATTTATTTCAATTCAATATTCTCACTTTTGCATCTAAGGATATGTTCAATTAAATTTTAAAGATTTAAATTGCAAGTTTTTATTTAATAAAGAAATGTTACACCATTTGAAGATTCGTCGATATAACTAATCCTTATTTTATAACAGACTCAGAAATATTGTAATTATATTTTCACAAATATAACTACATTTAAAATCTTTTTAGTTTATTTATCAAATTAGAATTAATAAAGCATAATATTTAATATGCCTCAACAAAAATGGAACCTTAGTACCGAATGCAGAATAGATATTAGTCAATCAGAAGTGAGGTTTAGTGGTGTGACTTTATTTTTACCTCAAACAAACACTATGGGTGTCGGATTATTAAGTCATGGAATTGACTTCAGTGGGAATTCGGTTTTATATTATTCAGATCCAAGGGATATTCAAGCAAAACAATACAGAGTGATGGCTACACAAGCTGGTGGATTTTTACGAATAGAATTTTCTGTTGCAAATGACCGAAAGGTTAGAATGATTTTACAAGAGTTTAATAACTCATCTGAAGACTTCGTAGCTGTTGGCATTTTCCAATGGGAATAGCAATAGCATAGTCTACTTAAATGCTATTCAATTAAAATAATTTTTGACTTATTTTTATGTTGCTCTTTTAAAAGAGTTTTTCACTTGCTATTGAATGTAGCGAAACTATCATTGGAAAAAAAATATTATACATGCTTTATAATAAAAAGACTGTAATGAAACTAGGGATTATGTATTATTAAATATTAAAAAAATAGATGAATTATTATATACCATATATTTAATTTAAATAGTTTATTAATAAAATTTTATGATTAATTTTAAAATCTTTGTCACTTAAAAATACGTAAAAATTTACAAAAATAAATGATTGTACATAACTTCATTTACCAATATTAAATATTTTCATTTATTTAATAACTTGAGCTTTGTCAAAAATGAACATATTTTAAAAGAAATGTTCAAAATTTAGTAGGGTTTCTCACTAAATTTTTACAGTTATAAGATTATATTATTATTATTAATATTATTAAGTTTTATTCTTTTTTTTTTTACAAAAGAAAAAAAAAAAAGCTAAAAGCTAGTTTAAATCATGAAAAAGTGTTTAATTTGTGTACTGAACAAATTTTATATCGTACATTAAACAAAATAAAAGTAAAATATATTATTTGGTTATAAGAATGTGTAAAAGTATCATTGCTCTGCTTGTACAAAAAAAAATATATATATATATAAAAAAAAAACGGTTTATATTTAAATTGAAAAATTTGATTAATTATACCGAAAACTTATAATAAACATCATTAAAACTTAAACCATTAAAATCCAGCTCCATCACAAAAATAATAAGTATTCTATTTAAAATATGTACAATTGAAAAATACCAAACTTCATAATTCAAAGTTTGAAGCTTATTAAAAAAGTAGTATCATAAAATTATACAACGTTTTCAATAAAAAATTAGGATAAGTTCAATTTTGAGGAATCTTTCTTATCATATTCTATTTGATTTTATCTCATTTTTAAGTTTCAAAATGTATTATTGATTCCGTATTAAAATTTATGAATAAATCAACAATATTTCTAGAATCAAAAACGTTTAATATGTCTAGACTTCCAATGACTTCATCCTTTTTTTCTCCTAAATTGTTAACCCAGTTTTCAACTTCTTGATAAATTTGCATTTGAATTTGTTTTTTTATGAACGCGGGATGATAAAATAGTTTTTTGATTTCATCAATAGTATTGATAATATCTATACTATCATCCATCATTGCTTCAAGAATCTTTTTTGTTGCAAATTGAACCGCAACGATAGCTGCCTTTCCAGCAGGCTCATTTAATGGATGCACTATATCATCTTTTGAAAGAAGCATATGCATCGGATTTGTGTCAGATGGTGTAAATGAATTTCTTAACTTTTCTATATAAATTTCATCGTTTGAAGTTCTTTCTTTGATAATTTCAACAACAATATTAAAAATTGGCTTCAAAGTAGATTTCAACATAGAAAAACTTATGATATTCATTGCTTTTTCAATAAAAGAATAAAAGAATTTGCTAGTGAAAAACTTTGCCCTTTGTGCTAAAGTATCTTTCCATTTTAAAATAGAATATATAGTTGGAGTTGGATCATTTTCAAGATCTCCATACAAACCAATATAGTTTGATGTATTATATGTCATTATTTCTCTAAGGGCATTCAGTGGAATAAAAGGTATTGTTAATATCTTTGACATTACTGTTTTGCTATTTAAATAATCAAGTAAATCTACAAATTCAACTTGTGAAGTCTTAATATTTGAATTAGTAGTAATTAAAGATCTTAAAAATTCCTTTGATCCATATAAACCAGTAGTAAGAGGATATACTGTTTTGTTATCGATAGAAATTGTAGTATTTTCTCCAACTTTTGGAAATACTTTTTTGTATCCTACATTAATAAGAGCTAGTTCAACATAATTAGAATTACAATAAAAATCTTCAATAGTGTGGAGACCTTGGCCTAAAAAACGATAGGCATCGTGTAAATCTTGTTCATTTTTAGTTTGAAAATTGTAAATACGACCTGCTTTTATCGCATTTTTAAATGCTTCTTGAACATAAGAAAAAGAAGTTCTTTCAACAACTTTTTCATTTGCAATATAATTTTTCATTCCAGTTTTCATGTCTACATCAAGTTGCGGACGTTTTATGTTTTCACTTGTTTTTACAATATTTTTTGATGCAATACTTGGGTTTTCATGATAACTTAATTGATTTTCCACATGAGCTTCTGGGCAATGTACTCCAAGCTTTTCGAGGGTAATTTCAAACTCTTTTGTACTCTTATGGAATTGTATTGTTGACAATAGCCAAGCACTAATAGTTAAATAATTTAATCCTGTTACGTGTAAAATATAGTCACCATCAATTAGTCGTGAATAATCAGAAAGCCAGTTTCCGAAATATATATGCTTAATTTCGTCAGAAGTCAAATTTCTTTTATCTGGAATTAATGCTGTGAAAAATGTATTTTTACTTTTTCTTATTATAGGAATCTGTACATTGGTTAATGAGTTCTCTATATCTCCATGCCGATATCTCGTGCCATAGAAGTTAGAGCTAGCAGGAACATATCCAGCTCCAAATGCGTCACAAATTTTTAAGAACAATATGATATATATTAGACTTAACATTTTGTTTTTAAAATTTTTATATTAAATATAAGTTTACTTCATGTATTTGTGATTTGAATTAATTAAATTAAACATAAACAAGTTTCTTGCCCTTCGCTTAATGTGAAATGATCAATTAAAAAGTTCTTTTAAAGTTTAATCTAGCATTTCCCAATAAATTAAAACATAAAAAAAAAAAAAATATTATCAAAAAAAATATTTCATCTAACAAAATAAATATTACATTTTAAATTTTGCTGTAAAGCTAAGTTATACATTTATAAAAAAACTTTTCATAATTTAATTTTAGTTCAAGCATAGGGTGGTAAAATAGTGTAACAACAAAAATTTATAAAAAAACAGTATTTACAAAACAATGGCTGCTTATATTCTAAAATAATTATGAAAAAATAAAATAAAATTTAATTAGTAATTTATAACTACACAGCTGGAAAGTTAAAATATATTTTATAAAAGTGTTGCGATAAGTATTTTTCAAAAAATAAATTTATTAAGTATAAAAGTATAAAATATATGACAATGTGCGATATTTTTTTTTATTTATCTTAACATTTATAAAACCTAAACTACATAGTGAATTTAAATTTTTATAATAATAATCTGCTATAAATAAAAAATGGATATTAATAAATTAAGTAATATATATTTTTTTTTAAAAAAAGTTAATAGTAATCTGATAGATAAAAAGCCTAGTTCTTAAATATTTGGATAATAGACTAAACACTAATCAATTCAGAAAAAAGTATAGAAAATGACTATAAAATAATACATTGTAATAAAATTTCTGATAAAACTATACTCAATAGTAACAAATCCATAAACATCTAATTGATTATTGAAGAATAATTTTATTTTTAAGTATTTTTACTTTACAATATTGTAATAGGCCAACAGAAACTTGTTTTTTTGTGCGATATAAATTTACATTAAAAAAA
Organism: Botryozyma mucatilis; assembly: GCA_030571375.1. Classification (NCBI taxonomy): domain Eukaryota; kingdom Fungi; phylum Ascomycota; class Trigonopsidomycetes; order Trigonopsidales; family Trigonopsidaceae; genus Botryozyma; species Botryozyma mucatilis. Next base: position 35,432 of record JAJLXO010000222.1, on the reverse strand, counting down.
ATACAAATATGGTTAATATTTTATAATTTCTAGCTTTAAAAAAAAATATACTAATAAGAAAACATTTACGTTTGCTTTTATAATTTTATTTAAAATTTAATTAAGACTTAGTTGCTTTTATTAAATTGTATTTTCCTTTTTTTTTTATTTTTTTATAACACATTTAATGTGTTGAAATCTAGCCATTTACAAGAGAATTTTAATTTTACAACATCACATTTATGTGATTTGATTTTTAATCTTGTTGAATTCTTTTGATTATTAAAGTTTTTACATTCAGCTTTAAAATTTTATTTAAATAAAGTTTTATGCCAATTAATATTTAGTATTGCGTAACATACTTTTAATTTTCTTAAGTATTAAACTATTCTCTTTCCGTCTATTGAGGCATTAGATATTTAGATAAAGAATTTTTTTAACTTGGATTTCTCAGTCTTAACTTTTATGAATTTTAACCTTACAAATTTTTTTATTTTTTATTATTTTTCTTTATAATAAACTCTAAACTAAGCCAAATTTAATATAAAGTATTTAAAATTTCTTTTTTCTCTAAAATTAAACATTTATTGTGAACAATAAACTCAAAAAAATCTTTTTTCTATAGCTTAAATAAGTATATGAATTATTAAAAATTAATCACTTATTTATTAAAATTAAATTATGTTTTTAGTCTGTTTTAAAAGTATACAAGTAATAATTTGTACCTAATAAAATTATTTATTTAAATATTTACAAGTTAACCGATTGTGCTTCGAATTTTCAAAGAAAAAATAACGGATTCGAAATATATAAATTAAATTACAATTTTTTAGTAAGTATATTAATAATAAATAATATGAGATGTAATAGAGGTTAAAAGATACAATAATATAATTTAAATTCAATACTTTATAATATGTTCACTCATTAAAGCTAGAAATAGTAGAAACATGAAATTTATAAAAAATTAAAATAGAATTAATAAAAAAAAAAAAAAAAAAAGAAAAAGTTCTAATCAATATAAATATCTGATTCATAAATTATTAAAAATAAAAAAAATTCAGAATTTAGATCTTAAAATAAAAAATTTTTTTTTAAAAAAAAAAAAAAAAAAAAAAGAAGCGAATAGTAAAGTATAACTGTAGCACTATAGACATTTTTGCCGAGAGAAACAAAGGAATTCAAAATATGAAGATTTTTTATAAATAAATTTTTGTAAAGCTTTATCTATGAATACTTTAAATTTATTCTATTGCATTTTTATTTAATTTCTTTTTATAATTGAATTAATATTTATGAATGATATAAAATTTGTCATTTCTAATTTTAATTCTATTGAGAAAAAGAATTATTTTCGGCAATCTTTGATATCACTGATTTCTTATTTATGATCTTTGTAAGTAAGTTTAATAAATTATATTAAGGTTTTTTATTTAATATTTTTTTAAGATATGGATTTCAAATATAATCTCAAACTCTTTATTAAAGCCACTTAAAATTCCAATTAAGTTCACTCTTATTTAATAATAAGTTTTAGTTTGGCAGTCAATTGTGTAATGTTAAAAGAATAAATTATAGAATTAGTAATAAAGAGATTGTGATAATAAATATTTTATTTTTAATGTCTAATACTTACTTAAATATTTTTACATACTATACTGGCTTTTTAATTTAAATTTTCATATTAATTTTAATATAAATTAACTCACCTATTTAAAATTTTGTATTTATTTTTTGAAAATCTAAGTAATTTTTTCTTGCTGTAAAAAATAAGCTATACAAGACGTTTTTTAGAATCCAACAAAAAAAATTATTAATATCATGAAACTAATACTGATATATCTCATTACGGAAAATAAAATTATATTTCATACATAGTAAATTATATTAATTTTTAACCATTGAGGGTAGCATTAGAATATCCTTAAATATAAAACACCAATAGTTGAACCGAATATTTATTAAATTAAGTATCATTATAAAACGGATGGCTTGCTAATCTTTTGAACAAACGCAAATATCGAAAACAAAATAACCTATTTTATATTCTATATTGTAAAACTACAATAGTATCAAATCTAATGTACATAGTGTTAAAAATTAATAAACTTCTCATTAAACGTTCTACAGTGATACCTTACTTTAATATCTTTTAACTATTTCTTTGCTAAATATTATATTTCTAATAAAATATTTACTAAAACTTTATATAAAAAAATACATATTTAACACAGGTATCAATATTCTATCATCAGCTCTCAAATATTCTTAATTGAAAATAATAAATAAAATATAAGTTGTTTATAGTCTACAATCGTATTTCATAGCCAATATTATTTACTTCACTTGTATTTCCAATTTAAAATTTGACTCTTAAGTTATTTTATATATTTATTCAACATTAATTTATAATTTGTAAGTATGATTTATTTCTTACTTAAATTTATAAATTTTTTTAAAAAAATACTCCTTTTAAAATTATATTTCTTATTCGAGTCGCCCATTTATATTGACAGTTAATAGTAAAATATGATAGCTTACTTTATTTACTTGTTCATTTAGCTTATTGTCAAGCTATATTGTTTAAAGAACGTTTTTTTTATTTTATTTTATTATATATGTATATTTTAAAATAGATCGATTTATAATTATTAAGCTAAAATCACGATGACGTGAAAAAGTTAATGGACAAATTTAGAAAACACATTTATGAGTAATTTGTAACTCAAATAATGGATAAAATAATATTCAAAATTTTCCAGATTATATTTTTTTAAATTATTTAACTTATAAAAAATATATGTAATTTAACTAAAAAGTTATGTTAAAAAATTTAGTATCGATTTATAAAGCATCTAAAGGAAGATTGTTAATAATTGGAAGCTAATAAATAAAAATTTAAAGCTTAAGAAATCTGTACAAAATTTCTTTAATCTTTCAAAATTGTACACCTCAATTTAAATTACTATGTTTAAAAAAAAAAAAAAAAAAAAAAAAAAAAAACTTTCTAAACTTCAGTTTAATCTTCAAATAATTAGTCAAATAAGAGTTTTCTTTCTAACATCACAATAGTTAAAAAGAGTTTAAACATTCTTTTAAACTTTAAAGAAACAATAGAATAAAAAAAAAAAAAAAAAAGAATAACCAAAATAACCAAAATAACCAAAATAAAAGTATATACGTATTTATATCGAATATACAAAATATAATTTATAAAAACTCTTGCAAAGTAAAAATATTTAGTGGTAAAAATCAATGTTGGAAAAGGTAATTTCACTTTTAAATGTCTATACGAAACCCAATTCTATGATTAAGGTGAATTCTACTTTAACATATATATCTAAAATTAGAATACATATATCTTTTAATTTTTAAAACAATTACAAACAATTACAACTATATCAATAAAAAATCATATTAAAATACATTTATTTAAAATATATATAATATAATATAAAAAATCATTTTTGGAATAAGAAGCATGTATATATCACTAATAAAAACAATAAATATAGTAATAAATAGATAAATGAATCTACAAAAACTTAACTAATTAAAGTAATTATTCACAATAAAATAATAAATAAATAAGACATATAATTCTAAATAATCAAGAAGATATTATACTACTAGTAAAAAATATCAATTTAGTTATTAGATTTAAAGAGCTATCTTAATAAAAAGCAAGTAGACTAATTTGAATTGTAGATTGCCATAATTCAAAACGGTTTTCACATTTTAGTCTCACTAAATCTATAACCGTTCTAGGTATCTACGAAATTGCTTAGTTACCAACAAATGTATAAATCAGTCTTAAAAATCTACAAAATTTCGTTGTTATGGCAATCTATTACCTCATTTTGCTTTATCCTTATTTCCCGTTACATATTAAACTCATGGGAGACATAGTGGGCACAAATTGATAAACAGTATATTATCGTCGAAGCATACATAGTATTATTTTGTTCATTGAGATTGATAAAATAAATAGCGAAATATAATATAGAAGCACAATTTTATAAGCAATAAAAAAGTGCTAATAAAGATTAATTAAGACAAGTTTAATTTAATATATTATACAATAATATAGCACAAAAATACGAATATAAAATTGTAATCCTTTTTATTTTTTAAATATGGTGAAAGCTATTTTATTTGATTACTTTGGGACGACAGTAGAATGGAGAAAGTCTATTAAATCACAACTTCTTGCTTGGGCTCGTGCGACTACTTTTTCTAGTAAAGGTGCAGCAAATACAGAACTTGTCAAAAAGATCGACTGGGAAGAGTTTACAGAAAAATGGAGAGAAAGATATTATGAAAGAGCTGCCGATGCTTTAGAAGGTGATAAATTAGACATCTTAGATTTTGATAAAATTAACCGTGCTTGCTTACAAACTCTTATAACGGAATATGGCTTGGAGGGTCTATGGGATTCGGTTCAGGAACAACAAGTTAATTTGTCATGGCACAATTTGAGCGGTAAATAAAACGTGTAATTTTCGTTTTTTATCATTGATATTTACTAACTATTACTTTTATTTTTTCTTTTATTTATCTAATAATTTTATTCCTTAGCTTTTCCGGATGTTGTGCCTGCTCTTAAAATCTTAAAAAAAAATCACATTATTGCGCCATTGTCTAATGGTAAGTTATATTGATTAATATATTGTATATAGGTATTTTTGTTTTCTTGCTAATTTTTTACAGGTAGTACAAGATTACTAATTGATGGGGCAAAATATGCAAATCTTCCTTGGGATTTCATTTTTGGTGCTGATTTGATTCATAACTTCAAACCTTCTCCTTCGGTGTATTCGAATGCATTAAAGCTACTTGATCTCCCCGCAAAAGAGTAAGTTTTTTTTTTTTTTTTTAATAATTAAAAACGAAATTTAATATTATTTTTGACTGATTTACTTAAATATATTTCTAATCGCTTATTTTTTACTTTTATTTAGAGTGATGATTGTTTCCACGCATATAAAAGATCTTGATGTTGCTAAAAAATTGGGATTCAAAACAGCCTACATTTATCGTAAAGACGAAGACAACAAAAAAGTTGAGGCTGATACATATGACATATTCATTACTAGCTTTGAAGACTTGTGTGATTCAGTTGATAGTGATTAATGATTTTTGCTAAGTTTTTTTTCTAGTATTTTATTAATAATGCTTTTTTTTTAAGAAAAAAAAAAACTTTATTTATTTATTTTTATTTTTGTATAACTTTCAAATTGAACAAATATATTTTTTATATACAAATTTATATTTTATACTGAATTGATCAGTTTTTAAATATTTTTTTTTTTTTTCATATTTATAAACATTAAACTGAAATCATAATAGTTCTTTATAATTTTACATATCATTTATTACCAAATTCCTTTCGTTTTTCACTAAGATTTAAAAATCCTGGGCGCCTTTCTAAGTAATCATATGTTCTTTTAAATAAATAATAATAATTTAAGAAAAAAAAATAAATAAATTGTTAGTATAATATTATATTCTAAAATACATAAAAAGAAGTAAATAAATACCCTTCCCCAGACTTTTCTTTTTCTGCAGACCACGTAGAAAAAGCAACTGGTTTGAAATCTTCTGTAGAAATTACAGATGTAATGACAATAACTAGCATTCCTAAAAGAGTTTCAATAATTATCTATTTTCCATTAGTTTTGCGCAAATAAAAAAAAATTGACTTTCTATCATTTTGAATTATTAAAGTCTATAATTATATAATTAGAAAAAAAAAGTAAACTTACATCAGTAGGAATCTCCCAAACTTGTAGTAACTTAACATCAGAGGTGTGTTTCGAAAGGTAAGCAAATTCTTTAACAGAGTAAGCTGAATGGCTTAAGGTCACTAACCCAATTACGTAACAGAGTAGTGAGAATTTGGACGAAGCCATGTTGTTTGAAATAACTTTTACAATAAAAATTATAACCTAAATCAAAAATCTTTCATATACTATCTATTTGTTTATATTTTTTATGATATTTATTTACAATGAAACTTTTGGGTTCTTAATATACTTAATACTTATTATATTGTTATATTATTAACCGCAATTATTATAATAATTTAATCATTATTGAGCTTAATATAATCTGAGTAAAGATGACTAGAAGCTATTATTTCCATAACAACCACCGTTAAAACACATTAAAAAACCAAAAGAGTACTGATATTCCTACATCTACATTTTTATAGAACCTACTTTTCTTAGAAGACTTAATACTAGTCAGCCGTTACTCTAATCAGGTTTCTTTTAAAAGTTTAACTAAGCTCAATCAAAAATTATTAATTATAAGTAGCAATTATCTTTTGAAAAAAAATAAAAAATAAAAAATAAAAAATTGTTCACAAATTAGCTATTCTATTCTTATAAGGAATTGGAATTTTTATTAAATATTTTGTTTATGTATTTTAGATTATCATGAAAATGAAAAGAACTTTTTCAAAGCCTTTAAAATTTGCTGGAATTTAGTAAAGATATATTTAAATTGATCTAAATAAATTATGATTGTGTTTTATAAATGTAATTGAATTACAATAAACTAAATGAGAAATAAGTTTATGTATATACTTATAGTCACACAAACAAAATTTTTCTTTTTCAAATTATTGTTCGGATCTATTCAATTGATCGACAAATTTCGAATCAAATTATGAATGAAACAGGCTTTTTTTAATATTAGTATTCATCAGTGGTTCATACAAAAGGTCAGAAACACACATAAAAAACCATTGACATATTGAAAACCTGATTTTTCGGTTCGCTTTATGTATGAAAATTACTGCCGTCTTAATAAAGATATTTTTTACCTATTGCCTTGTATAGAATATTCAATAATTATACCACTCAAAAATAAATAAAATAAAATGAATTGCGTTAGCTACATTTTAGTCGACTATATTATTTTGTTCGTGCATTAAATTTTATCACTTTATACTTATAAAGATGTTCAAGTGAGAAAGAGATAAACACACTATATTTTTTATAGTATTTAATATATTAAAAATGTTTTATATATATATATATATATTATTGAACAAATAATAAACGATTCAACAATTCAAAGAAGTGCAAATAGTTTAAATTGCAAAAGGAAAAAATAATAAATATTTTTAACTTATAAAATTATTATTATAAAAGTTCATATCTAAATGTTGCATCTTCTTTACAACTAAATCGAATTTCAATTTCAAAATAACAATAATGATAATAAACTTCTACTAAAACTGTAAGTGAAACACAAAAAAAAAAAAAAAAAAAATAGAAAAATAAATTGAGGAAATTAAAATTCAAGACCTTATGATGTTATATTAAGATATTAATTTAAATTATAAAATAACTAATGAATGAAAAGAAATGAAAACTGGGTTGTGATAACATAAAGATCTTTTTTTTACTCTGCTTCATGCTCAATTAAAAAATCAACACTGTAAGCATTTCAACTACCTTTTAAATCTTTTATACAATGTTTTAGATTAATTTTGTGACAGTTTTTTTGTATTTTATGTCTTAATTTATTGAATTAAAGCTTCATCGTTACTATGGAAATGGCAAATTTTTATCATTTATTATTTATTATTTGGATAATAATAATTAGATATATTTAATTCTTAGCTAGAGATATAATTGTAATAATAGTAATAATAATAATAAATTCTAGAATTTAAATTATTTTATTTAAATATTAATTAATAAAACTACATTTTAGTTGATTTATTTGTATTAAAATTTATTTTAAAATTTTCTCTCGTTAAATAAAATTTTATTAAGTTCTTTTTTTTTATTATTTGTTTAAGTACAACCAACATTAGAAAAACTATGGCAAAGCCTAGTGTGACACCAACTACTAAAAAAAAGAAAAATGACTCTGAGCATCCAAAAAAACGTCAATTATCTGATATCAATAATGAGAGTAGTTTTGATGATGACGAGGATTTAGATTCAATAAATATAGCAAATTTATTAGATTTATCTGCTTCTGAATCTGGATCAGAAGGTGATGATGATAGGCATGAAGATGACCTAGATAATAGTGAGAGTGAAGATGAAATTGATAATGAAAGTGATAATGATGATAATAAAGATACTTTTAAAGGTTTTAGTAGTGAAGAAGATAGTGATGCCGAATTTAATAAAATCTTAGCAGAAGATGATGAAAATGACAGTTATAGCGAGTCATCAATTGAAGATGACGAAGAACCAGATCCTAGACAAGTGAAACTTAAAAATTTATATTCTAATTCTAAATCAAAATTATCTAATAACAATATTAATAATAATAATAATACTACAATTGTAGATAACTCTGATTATACTCTAGATGTAGAATCGGACGATGATGGACTTTTACCCGGTGAAAAACTAGTCACAGCAGCTGATGGCCGTCCTAGAATACTTAAACCCGAAATTAATCCTGATTATGCTTCAGATGATTCTGATGCACCTATAGGGGAAAATACCTTGGGTAATATTCCTCTGTCTGCATACGATAGTTATCCACATATAGGCTATGATATCAATGGTAAACGTATTATGCGTCCTGCAACCGGTTCTGCTCTCGATTCCTTATTAGAACAGATTGAACTTCCTGAAGGTTGGACCGGCCTATTAGATAAAGAATCAGGTAAAGGGTTAAAACTTACTCATGATGAATTAAATTTAGTAAGGAAAATTCAACAAGGCATTAATCCAGATGATTCTATAGATCCATATGAGGACACTGTAGAGTGGTTCACTCATGAGCAAGAAACTGCCCCTCTTAGTGCTGCTCCTGAACCAAAAAGACGTTTTATTCCTTCAAAGCATGAGGCAAAGCGAATCATGAAAATTGTAAAGGCAATCCGTGAAGGTCGAATAGTGCCAAATAAATCAAAAAAAGATACTGACTCTGATGATGATATTGATTCGGAATCCAAGTCTGCTTATGACATATGGTCTGACAATCTTGATCCTCAACTTGAACATCATATAATGCACATATCAGCTCCTAAACTCCCACCACCAACTCATGAAGAATCTTACAATCCTCCAGAAGAGTATCTCCTCTCAGAAGAAGAAAAGAAAAAATGGCTGGAAACAGATGAAGATGATCGTGAAAGAAATTTCCTTCCACAGAAGTTTTCTGCTCTTCGTCATGTTCCTGGCTATGAAAATTTTGTCCGTGAAAGATTCGAACGTAGTCTTGATTTATATTTGGCTCCTCGTGTTCGAAAAAATAAATTGAATATTGATCCTGATTCTCTGATTCCAAAGCTTCCTTCTCCAAAAGATCTTCGTCCTTTCCCTACAAGATGTGCCACTGTATATTATGGGCATAGTGGAAAGGTGCGCTCTCTTTCTATTGATCCTCTTGGGTTATGGTTGGCTACTGGAGGAGATGATGGAACGGTGCGGATTTTTGAAATCATATCTGGAAAACAAGTTTATCTTTTACATACTGAAATTGCAGTAGGGCTGGCAGCAAAAAATACCAAATCACCAGTGGAAACAGTCGAATGGAATCCAAATAAGGGAGTTCCAATACTTGCCTGTGGTGTAGCAGAAAATATTATTTTAATAACTCCTCATTCTTTATTCTCTCCAGAAGAAGAAAAGGACGCGCAAAAGAGAGTATCTGATGGATGGGGGTATGCAACTGATAAAAACAAATCATCTAATAGCGTTAACGAAAATAAATTAGCTTCCTGGGATGCTCCTACTACTAAAGCAGCTAATGCAGGTGTTTTAGTTATTATACATACAAACAAAGTTGCCAAAAAAATTAATTGGCATAGGCGAGGAGATTATTTTATTTCTGTTTCACCTCAAGGAGGTAATAGCTCTTCAGTACTTATTCATCAGCTATCTAAACATTTAACACAGACTCCATTTAGAAAATCTCATGGCTTAGTGCAAGAAGCAAAATTTCATCCTTTCAAGCCTGTTTTATTTGTAGCTACTCAACGATACATTCGCATATATGATTTGCATACCCAAGCACTCATTCGTAAGTTGCTTCCTGGGGTAAGATGGTTGTCCTCATTTGATATCCATCCAACAACTGGTGAGCATGTACTCACCGGATCATATGACAAACGTGTAACTTGGCATGATTTAGATTTAGCTCCTACTCCTTACAAAACTTTGAGGTATCACTCTAAAGCTGTCAGAGATGTTTCATTCCATAAAACTCTTCCTCTATTCTGCTCGGCTTCTGATGATGGAGCAATAAATATTTTTCATGGAACTGTATATGATGACTTAATGAAAAATCCACTTCTTGTACCTCTTAAAGTTTTGAAAGGTCATAGTATTGTTTCTTCTTTAGGAGTTTTACAGGTAGTTTGGCATCCTAGAGAACCCTGGCTGTTTAGTGCCGGTGCAGATGGTACTGCTAGATTATGGACTACTTAGAACTTTTTTGGGCAAAAAGTGATTGAAGCAATATAAAATTAAAGGTTTTTTTGTTTTTGTTTTACTGTATTATATCGTTTTTCCTCTTGCTTTTATGTACATATGATTTCTTTATACAAATGGGTTTTTGAATAAATTTATTGGCAACTTATGTTATCAAAATTAATCAATCTAGTGCAAATATATATATATATATATATACTGAAAGCTGTATATTCTGATTAGCTTGTTCGAAAAAATAAAAAATTAATCAAATAAACAACTCTTTCTATATAAAATAAAATTAAAAAAAACTACTAGAAGTATTTGCTACTTTTCTGCGAAATTATCGTCTTTTTCGAACTCACGCCATCGTTTCATAGGAACATCTAGTAAATCTAATTGCATAACATAGTCATCGTTTTCTTGAGTTTTAGATGAATTTTGGATAGCTCTAGTATCACCCCACGAAAAATCATCGAACTTCCAGAAAGCATTCAATGGAAGGAGGAAATTCCAAAGAGGGAGAGAAGTAATATATATAAACATCCACATAATATAAGACCATCTTTGAGCTGTAATTACTATTAGGACTCCTGGAAGACCCAAAATTAAGCTTAATAAAATTAAAGGGATTAGAGGAAAGGGTATCATTACAAATGCTGCGACAATTAAGTAGATGGTAAATAAAAGTGCAGCAGGTAATACTATTGTGCCAATCAACTCAATAAATACAACAAATTGCATCGAAAAGCAAAATACGCCACACAAATCTTTGACTAGCAATAATTCCATAAGATTATGAATAGTAGAATTTATCCATCTTCTTCTCTGTGAAAGCAGAATTTTAATAGAATTGGGAACCATAGTTTTGCAAACCGCCTGTGGAACGAATATTTGCTTACGCATGGGAAATGTCTTTAGCATTAGTGTAGAGAGGTATCTATCCTCTCCTAATAAAAGTAAATTTTTTTTATGAAGTGTATCCACTTCATGTTCAGAATAGCGACCAACAATATCAGGGTTTGCTAAAATGGGCACCCAGTAGCCAACAGGTCCTTTTGGTGCTTTTATTCTATACATACAAAAACAACCTGGAAGGCATGTAACACCACCAAACACCGATTCAAAAGCTTTATTCAGATGATGAGAAATATAATATTCAAAAACTTGAATCATAGTGACATAGGATTCTCTTTTGTTAGATATTTTTGTTTCTCCACACAAACCCATAATTTTTGAATCTTTCACCATTGATCCAACCATAATTGTAAGTGCATCGGGGTATACTTTCGTATCTGCATCTACCATTAGGCATAATTCATAATAGCTCGGTGAGACCCCTGTTATTTGCGAAATTCCCAAATAAATTTCATAATCTAGTCTAGACATTCTTTCATCGAACATGACATGTTGCAAAAAATTCATTAAAAGAACTTGAGAATCTCTTTTACCCCTATTTCCAGGTTTACGATCATTTTTTTCTAAGTAAGTTCCGCATTTTATTATTAAAATCATGGGAACGCGCTGTTGTTTATCAAAGGAAACTGTATCATCATCGTAATTATAAAATCCAGAATAAACAAGAGCCATATTAAGCCTTTTATAGCCTGAGGCAATAGATAAATATGATTGAGGAACCACCTGTTCGAGTGGAATGGAAAACTCTTTCATCATTGATAAGCATATATCAGGAGTGGAGTAGCAGTTTCCCTCTCCTTTTATTAGACCGTCACAAACAACCATTAAAAGTTTATGTGAGTTTGGATATGTAGAAGTAGCAAGAGAATCTAAGGTAGAACGCAAAGCTGAATAAGACTCAGAATATGCAGTAACTAAACAAATAGTGTGTGCAAGAGGAAATCCGAAAGGTTGATAATATATAGAAGGCTGTGGAACAGTATACTTAAGCTGATACTCAGTTGGTGAATTAATCATATTATTTGGAAAATGGCATTGAGTATTAAAGCAAAATTGGTTGCTCATAGTTATTGAAGGTTGCAAAATGCTATTTGAAGAAGCTTTTTTTTTTGAATAAAAAAAAGAGAACACTTTTAATAAAAATTTATTACAAAAATTTTTATTTAAAACTTGAGAATCAGAAATAGTTTGTGCATGCTTCTCAATATTATCAGACCAGGACTCTATTTGCGCTTCCCTGTCCAATTGTGATAGCATTAATGTTTCCTTCATGCTGCCTAAACGCTTTGATGATAAATACCAAGCAAAAAAACAAGCCAAAGAAAACTTGATAATAACAAGTCCTGCGACAAAGGATAAAGAAATAAAAAGAATGACTTGCGAAGCAATACAACCAACTGTGTCAGAATCAATAGATCCCACACGAATAACTTCAGAAAGACACTTCATTATTTTTTTATTATAACTGCTGGTCATTAATAAGGTAACGTCTTTCCCAATAATAGATCGATCATTTTTAAGTTCATTAAATGTAAACGGATAATCTAATTCATTTGTGTCCATCCAGTTAATTAAATCGAGATCCAATACATTTCCTGAATACACTATTAGAGAGCGATTTTGTGCTTGTATATCATTCCAAGTAAAATATATTTGAGCATAAGGATCCAAACTGTAATAAGACTCTCTTGCTAAATGCGTATAATGACAAGCATATCCGTTATAATATTCCCACGTGAAATTAGGCGTGCTTGAGCCGTCACGTTTAAATAATTTACAAGGGAAATACCAACCCATATTACCATCACTATCATAGGGAATAGTAGTATTATGCAAAGGCTTAATTAAACCTTTGCAATTCCCGTTAACATTTTGAAATAAAAAAGAGGCATCCATACCACCCGCATTTATAGGGGAATATAGTATATTAGAATCTTCAGGAATCCCATTTGCTCCAGGATGAGATGATTTCGATAGATCATAAGCAATTCCATTAATTACAAGAAGTTCCTTTGAAATATAACTATTTTGTAATCTAAATTCCGAATTATTACAAATAATCTGTGGAAGACCAAATGTCAGCAGACCAACAAAAAAAGATACTAAAAAAATTACAGAAATTAATCCTATTTTTTCACGCCAATTTAATTTTTGGTTTTCAGTAGAGATTCCAAACAAATTTAGTAAAGAAGATGGGATAAAAATAGTAATTAATTTACAATACAAAATCCACAGACTTGGATTTTGATTTTTGTATTCCTTCATAAATTGTGCATTATTATTATTAAATAATTGTGAATTGTAGGAAATTTTCGATTCAGTTAATCGTTTTATAGTTGTCGGATTTTCAAGATCAATATTTTTTTCTAAATTTTTTGTATTATACCCTTGTTTTGAAATTCTTCTGTGCAAATTATTGTTTGCGTTTTCAGGAATAACGTTAATAGAATTGCTGCTATGTTGTGTTGAATTTTCATAATTAACTGAAGAAAAGCTACTAGTAAATTCAGTTGTAGGTTCCTCTAAAGTAGAAACTCCGGGAAGAATATTTAATACGCGAGCTTTTAGTTCAAATGGAGTTTCCCGAATATATAACGTGGAACTATCGAGAAAAGGATCATTTCCGGAAGTTGAAGGCATAATCTTGATACCATTTTTGCGTGCAGTTAAATAATATTGATAATTTGGATGATCTCTTGTAATTCTCGAACGTTCTGGCTTTACCAGTGGTCCTTTAATTGGTAATACCGAGAAATTTTTGCTGTTTTTTTTACTTTCATCATTAGCACCCATTTTTACTTTATTGTTCAAAATAAACTAAATATAGAAATAAAATTAGAAAAAATAAAACCCATCATATAGAGAAATGATAATTATAAATATACATACATACATACATACATACATACATACATATATACATATATACAATACATACATACATACATACATACATACATACATACATACATACATACATGCATACATACATACATACATACATACATACATGCATACATACATACAATACATACATACATACATACATACATATAAATATGTAAATATACATTCATACGCTTATAGCCAATCCACATTTATAAACAGTATGAATAATAATAGTGTATAAACGAATGTATAAGTAAAGTATATAAGTCCCATCCAATGAGTATAGTTGATTCGTATATTTTATATGTAATTATATATGAACACATGAAAACTTACATTTACTTCAACATTAAAATGAACATTAACGTGCGTATATCATTTATATGGGCTTAAATGACTGAATAATGAATTTTTGCTATATCTCACGTCTTGTAGAATAAAAGTCTAGCTAAACATTGTATCTTTTTTTAACTATCTAATTTTCTCGGTATAAATTAACATTATTAGCTCTTGTTTCGAATATGTGGTGTATATACATATATTTTATTTAAGTAATTAACTATAATCCGCGTAATTACAAACGTTCACTTGCTAGCTAAACTTGTGCATTGATGAGGGGACTAAATGTATTTCATATTAATTGACTTAATGAATATTCTTCAATTATAAATTAATTTTTAATTTATACGTGTGTTGTAATCTCTAGCTGTATATTATTAAATCGTTTTTAATTAAATAAAAAATCGGTTTATAACATTAAGAATATTTTACAATATTTCTAATAATGAAACTAATCAATATTCTTATAAAATACCAAACTTAAAAAACGACAATTAAAAAATTAAAGCCTTAATAAATCATGTTATGTTTGAATGGATTTAATTATACGCAAAATTCTAACTTTTTTATAAATTTTATTCCAGAGTAATTGTTAAAAATTTGTTTTAAGTGGTTGATTCTATAACATGGAATACGACAAACATATTTTCTAAATGACACAATGATACATTTTTAATTTAGCAACATTATTTTTGTAAAAATTTTAATTGTCTTAAATTTTATATTCTCATATTTTTTTTAGTTTTATTAAATAATTTTATAAATTTTTTCTTTCTTTTAGTTGTATTTTTTAAAAAATTTTGATACTAGAATATATGAAAGTCTTAAATTATATTTAAACTTAAATTTCATTTCAATTTTAGAGGAAGATTTCTTATGTAATTTTATTAAAATAATACTTCAATATTTTTGTGTATTTCATAAAAAATGACATGTGAAAAATGAATTTAAGCTAAATAATAAGTTTATATTTTACTTTTTAATATTTTATTACATTCTACTTTATGTAAAAAATGGAATTAAAGTTAGAGATCACTAATGAGGAGAGGAAGTATTAAAACTTTTTTTAAGACTTCTAAACTCTATAATTATTTCTAATTCCTTTGAATCAATGTGGATATGAACAATTTTTTTAGTAAGATATCCGAACCGCATATTAAGAAATTTTTGATTAGATGGAATAGATTGTTAAAAAAAAAAAAAAAAAAAAAAAGGGTTTATATAACATTATACACTCAGCTATATTAATCTGGCTTTGTATTCCTTTTAATTAATTGATTCTAAAGTTATAGAAAAAAAAAATTCATAAGTTTAAATTTAAAGATGTCATTGATTTTAAGTTTTGCGCTTGAAGTTATGGCATGCTGATGGTCACTATCTTTTGCTTTATATGCATTTGCATATTAGAATTCGAATTTATTCAAGTAAAGATAACCGTGGATTATTAGAGTACTATATTTCCGTAGAATAAGCTAGATTTTTAGACTTTAATAGGGGTCACTATTTTTTTCTCGTCGTTCTTCGTCAAATTCTTTCCATTTAAGCATTCTTATTTGTGAATGATCAAATACACCTTCTGACTCTTCATTTTCGTTTTCAGCGCCTCCTGCAATTGCATGTGTGTTTCCCCAGGAAAAATCATCAAACTTCCAATAAGCATTTAATGGTAGTAGTAAATTCCAAATTGGTAAGGAAGTAAGATAAATAAGCATCCAAATAATATATGACCAACGATGAGCAGTAATGATTATTAAGACACCTGGAAGACCAAGAATTAGAGCAAGCAAAACAAGAGGGATAACAGGGATAGGTTTTCTAACAATAGAAATAATAACTACATAAATAGTGAAAGAAAGAGCAGCAGGCAATATTAAGGTACCTACTAGTTCAATAAATACTACGAATTGCATAGAAAAACAGAAGACTCCACACAAATCATTAACAAGTAAAAGTTCCATAAGATTATGCACTGTGGAGTTGATCCACCTACGTCTTTGCGACATAAGAATTTTTAACGTATCAGGCACAACAGTTTTACAAACAGCTTGTGGAACAAATATTTGCTTTCGTTTCGGAAAAGTGCGAAGCATAAGAGTAGACAAATATCGATCTTCGCCTAAAAGTAAAAGATTTTTTTTGTGAAGAGAATCTGTGACGTTATCAGAGTATCGTTCAATAATATCAGGATTTGCAAGAATTGGTACCCAGTAACCAGGTGGGCCTTTAGGTGCTTTAATGCGATACATACAAAAGCATCCAGGAAGACAAGTAACACCTCCAAACATTGATTCAAATGCTTTTGTTTGATGATGGGAAATAAAATATTCAAATACTTGGATTCGTGTAATATAAGAATCATTTTTGTTCGCAATTTTTGTTTCTCCGCACAATCCCATTACATCTGGGTCTCTTACCATTGTACCTACCATTATCGTGAGAGCATCAGTAAATATTTTTGTATCAGCATCTACCATTAAACAAATTTCATAATTAGATGGCGATATTCCAGTGATCCCCCAAATAGCTGAATAAATTTCAAAATCTAGTTCTGTCATACGCTCATTGAACATAACATGCTGAAAAAAACTCATTAAGATTATCTGAGAGTCGCGTTTCCCTCTATTTCCCGGTTTTGAATTATTAGCTTCTTCTGGAGTTCCACATTTCTCTACTAATATAACGGGTACCTGTTGCTGCTTATCCTGAGGAATTTTTTGATCATCATACTTGTAAAAGCCAGAATGAACTTTGGCCATGTTTTGCCGTTTAGAACCGGAGGCTACAGCAACATAAGAATAGGACTTAACTTTTTCTGGTAAAATAAGAAAATCTTTCATCATTGAAAGACAGATCGCAGGAGTTAACAAATTGTTTCCTTCTCCTTTAATTTGTCCGTCTGCAACAATAAAGATAAGTTTATGTGAGTTAGGATAATCAGAGGTAGCTATAGAGTCTAAAGTAGTACGTAATCCATCAAATGATTCAGAATAAGCTGTGACAAGACAAATGGTATGCGCAAGAGAAAAATTGAAAGGTTGGTATTCAACTGGAGGCTGAAATATTACATCAGGATGTATTTTACCTTGAAAATCAGATGATGAAGAAAAGTAATCTGTATTTAATAAACTATGCTGTGAAGTTAAAACTAAAGAATGATTATATGGAGAAATAGTTCTTTCATTATTGTGATGTGAGTTATTAAAATCTAATGAGCTATTATTTACATTATTAAGAGGTTTGTTTGTCTTTAATCTATTGTTCTGAATAATAATACTGTTCTTTTTATTTTCATTTATTATAGGGGCAAGTTGACTAGGCGTTATATGCGGACTTAAATGTTTTTCTGATGTAGATAAACTTGAAAAGCTTTCATTATTACTTGAAAAATTAAATTTAGGAATTTGAAGAGGAACTTGATATGGAATAGTTGGTCCGCAAGCATGAGAAAACCTAGAAGATTTTGGAATTATTTTTGAAGCATGCTTTTTAAATTTCAACATTTGAGTGTTGTTTGAAAAAACATTAGCGGCTGGTGCTTCTTTGTTTATATCATTTGACCATTTTTCAATCTCCTCATTTCTTTTGCGCATAGTAGAGTAGTCTGCAAGCTGATTTTTCATGACGCTCTTAAGTCGTCTAACAGATGAGTACCAAGCAAAAAAGCAAGCAATTAAAAACTTCACTAATACTATTCCAACAATAAACACTAAGGAAATATACAAAACCACTTTTGAAGTAATGCATCCTACAGTATCTGAATCAATTGAGCCGACACGGATGATCTCGATTAAACACTTTCCTATTTGTTTTTCATAAGAAGACGTCATAGACCAAGTTATATCTAAACCATGAAGAAGACCATTATTTCTAAGCTCATCAAATTTTGCTGGATAAGTTAGGCTACTAGTATCAAGCCAATCTAAAAGAGATAAATCCAAAACATTTCCTGAATACACGATTAGAGATCGAGACAAATTAGTAATATCTTTCCAGGTGAAGTAAATGTCTGCAGAAGCTTTTAAAGAGTAAAAGGACTCTCTTCCTTTAAGAGTAGTATGACATGCATACCCGCTATAGTAGTCCCAGGTCTTATTTGGAGCTGTAGCGCCATTTGGATTGTATAGTTTACAAGGAAAATACCAAGCTACATTACCTTCATCATCCTTGGGTATAGTTGAATTTGGACGAGGGTTTATTAAGCCTTTGCAATTGTGATTTACATTTTGGAATAAAAATGAAGCATCTAAACCTCCAGCATTGACAGGAGGATATAAAATATTTGAGTTTTCGGGTATGCCATTGGCCCCTGGATGAGTAAAACGAGTGAGGTCGTAGGCTCTGCCGTTAACAATTAAAAATTTATTATCGACAGAACTATTTTGAATTCTAGCAATACTTTCATCACATACTGCTTGAGTGAAACCAAAAGTTAAAAATCCAACTATAGCTGCAATAGCAAAAATAAAAGAAATTAACCCAATTTTCTCTCTCCAGGCTTGTTGTTGGTTTTTCATGCGCATTCCACATAAAGCTAGTAATGAACTTGGAATAAATATTGTAATTAGTGAACAATACAAAGACCATGGGCCTGGAAGAGGTGTTTTATTCAATTTTTTTCTACTTATGCCAGAATCGCGATAACTATTATACTTTTTACCTGAAGTAGCTATAGAATTTCTAGTTGTCATATTATTGTCATCAGGTATTATTTCACTTTTATGATTTGGATTGCTTAAACGTACAGAAGTGGATTTCGAAGAACGATTAATATTATCTACAACAGTATTATATGTATCATATGTTTCAATAAATTGAAGTTCTCTTGAATTGCCATCTGGTTGCGCATTTGGTAAACCTGAGGAGTTTGTATCTTTTATATGAATATATGAAGTACTTGGATCAGAATTAGGAATTTCCCTATTTGTATTGGAAATATTTTTATCTGAAAAACGAGAAGATGAAGATAAAAGTGGTTTTTCAGTCACAGGAATTGAATTGGGTAAATAATATTGTTTATTATTATGTTCATTATTATTGCCTTGGTCATTTTTTACTGCAGTTTTATGTGTCTGTGCAATATCTAGTAGAGGGTCGTGACCTGAAGAAGATGGCATGACATCAACATTATTATCTATTGTTGCTTTTGCATAATGATAATTTGGATGAGTTTCTGTTATTCTTGACCTTTCAGGTTTAACTAAAGATTTTTTTCCATTTTGACTTAAACTTCTCCTAAAAGATTTTATAGATGAATTTCTATCCATTATATAAAGAAAGCCATAAAAAAGAAAAAGATAACAATTAATAATTAATAAGCTAAATTAAATAACCAAAATATTTAATTTACTTCAACAAAAAATGCTAAATTATTTTAACAATCTACAATAAATCAATGATTAAAAAGAAACAATTCATTCAAAAGAATACATAAATAAACTATAATGTAAAGGAGATCTGTTTTCTACATTAGAAAAAAAAAAAAAAAATACAACGTTTTGTATGTAATAATCAGCAGGGTTAAAAGGTTTTGGTTAGACTTTACAGATTACAGTATGAACCCTTGAATTCGCGTGGTGGAACGTATAAATTAATATACGTTTTTCTCAATTTATATTTCATCTTTAAATAATTTATTAGAATAGATCATTAATTCTGTAAATATTTACTGTTTAATTAATTAAAATTACTGTTATAAAAAATTATTAAATCATCACTTATGATATCTAATTTTCTACATATAATAAAATAATATAAAATAATATGCTAAAAATAGAATTATTATATAATAAATCCATTCACGTAGGGGGAAAAAAAATATATATATATATTTTTTATAATGAAATTATTAATTAATACCGTTGCAAAAAGGGATAGAGAAATAAAAAATGAAAAAAATTCAAACTTCTTAAACGTTTTTATTACGTAGTTATCATATGCACTACTAAGCTTCTATATTAAAGTATAAATGATTTGCATTTAGCATTTAGAGAAGAGAAATTAACAATTAGTAAAATACTTAATTGACAACTAAAAAACTTAAAAAAAAAAAAAACAGCTTATGCTTAAAATCAACTTATAATAAATTATAATTAATGTCCCTGAGTACAAAATCTGTTATTATAACTTTTTTTTTTTTTTTTCCAAAATAAAGATAGGAAGGAATAAACCCAAAAAAAGCTTTCTAAAATGATGTAATAATAGTAAGTATTAGGGTCAAAAATGAAATTAATTTTGACATTTGATGAAAAAAAATTAGTCACAAGGGTTTCACAATGTGATTATTTACTAAGTTTAATTTGGTAGTTTGTGCATACTATTTAATAAGTGCGTATTATTATGAAACAAAAAATAATCATCTAATCATTTTATGTTTCAATCTAGTTTATATTGATATTTAAATTATTGATTTTATTATATATATTATTTTGAATAAATTTATGTAGTGGTAGATTTTATCGTTGTATTATTTATTATATTTAAAAAAAAAAAAAAAAAAAAACATTTTGCGGGAAAACGTTTATATGATATTAATATAAAGCCGTTTTGTATACTCTCTTAGTGTTATTTTTATACAATTACATAAGTCATTGACTCTTCTTTCCCATACTGTGCGACAAATACTATACCCTAGCAACGGATAATTACAGGAAAGATTAACGGTTTTTTTTAACCCGGCTAATAACATTAACTAATTAGCTTGATGATAAATAATTCTTTTAATATGTGAAAAATACTTAAATAATAATTTATGTATACATATTATTTAATTACAAACAAGTGCTTAAGTCGAAAACTCACTTTGAATATTAATTATATCAGATGTATGATTTCTATAAAGAATCATAATTGTAGACTGGGTTATTAAATTTGATTGATTCATTATAATTCATTTCTTATTTAAATGTATTTTAAATGGGTGAAATTAATTTCTAATCAAGTAAATTTAAGTTTACTATTATTTAAATAAATGCTCACTTTGTTAGAAATATTGCTTATTTTTACCTTTTTTAGTAATTTGTTATTTAATTCTATATTTGATAGGATGACTTCATTACTTACTAAAATTATCACTACCATGTCTTTTATTTTATTTTATGATAATACTTTATGTATTTTAATTAATATTTATTATTTAAACTTATTTTATTTTTATATTTATTATATTATTTCTTAGGTTTCTAAAATTACGCTATTCGTACGTCCACTTTTTTATATTTATAGATATAAGTGTAGCTATAAAGTAAATCAACTACGTCAATATCACAAATTAGTTGATTTATTTTTATAGCGGGTGTATTATATTTATTAATAAATGATTTATTATTACAAAAGTATTATAAGTCTAGAGTGAAATTAATCTTAATATTTGATGTTTCCTTTTTTAAAAAAAAAAAAAATTTCTTTGCCCTTTTTTTTTTTTTTTTTTTTTTTTTTTTTTTAAAAATTATATTTATTTATTAACAATTATATTTATTTATTAATAATTATATTTATTTATTAGCTTTTAAATTATTGAATAAGTAATAAAATATCAATACATTAAACAAAACTTTTTTTTTTTTTTTTTTTAATTATTAATATAGCATTTATTTGTTTGTTTATTTATTTGTGTATAAATAAATACAAATACTTAAACATATACGTACATATACGTATATATATGCTTTGTGTACGCTTATTAGTATTTATTTGCATTTATATAAATATACACATATAAATTTTCTATATATTTACCTTCAAATCTTAGCATTTAACTATTTTATATTAACTAGGCCATTAAACCAATATAAAATGAATGCTTCGGCTACAACTGCGATTGTGACAGAATCTCCCACTTATAATGCTGTTTTAAAACTTTCCGCCTCTTCTGTACAGCCAAATAATATTGCGTTGAATGAGGAAATAAATATAAATAATAATAACAATAATATTATTATAAAGAAACAAAAAAGCCAAGAAAACAATAAAGATAATAGTGAAAATTTAAATAAAAAGAAAAATTTAAATGAAAACTATCTTTATCCAAGTGTTTTAAATAATTTGAATACCAGTTCCTTTTCTTCAGAAAATTATAATACGGATCCTTGTTCTTCACCTATTTTATCTGCTCGCCCGATGTCGCATATACCACAACAAATGAAAGAATCAGAGCAAATCTACAAGCAAAAGCAGGAAGAAATCCAGAAACAAACTCTTGAACATCCCCAACAACTACATTCATTTTCAAATCAAAATATTGAGGCACATTTTACTCTTCCAAATCAACAACAACCATCCACTAGTGATATTAATTCATTTGTATTATACTCTCCTGCTAATAGTTCAAGTTCTACTTTAGCTTCCCCTAACGCCAATAATGATTTATCTTCAGCAGTCCGATCTTCTGCTACACTAAGATCGCCAATTTCATTGAAAAACCGTGATATTTGTCAAAAAGCAGAATCTTCTATTAATTTATTAAACCAGAAGCAGTCTGGTTTATTCAGCAAAGAACAGTTAATTTGTCAAAGAGCACGTTCGGTGAGTTTTGTTTAAACATAAGCTAAAATTTATTTAGTTCTTTTTTATATTCTTTCATTATAGTATTTCATTTATATTGTTAAACTAACACCTTATTTTATTTTTAGGATTCAATGTACTCATCAAATCGTTCAAACCCATATTTCAACGTCAGCAATTCTTCTAGACCTCTTTCTGCTATTTCTTCAGCTATTTGGTCAAACGACACATACTCTTCCTCAACTTCTAGAGTCCCATCCATTATTGATAGTAGAAGAAGTAGTGTATATAGTACTGGTAGAGCTTCTTTTAGTGGTTCTGATAATCATCTTTATGATAACAGTCACTTGCGACCACATCTAGCAAACTCTAAATCTTTATTATCTCGCTCGGAAACTCTTGACCAGTATAAAGATAATGCAATAAAAAGCAACGATCCTAAACAAATGTTTGAAATCGCACAGTTAATGCTTGCGACAGCCTTTAATATATCAAATAAATCTAATTTTAATTCTTTAGCAGACTCGCAACACGAATTATCAAAATCATTTTCTCAAATGTCATTTCCTACAGAATCTACTTCTATAATGCAGCATTCTTGTGTTGATTCAACATTTGACTCTGATATTCCTAGTCAAACTCCTACACTTCCAAATTTCTCTGCTATAGCTGATATATACGTGTCTCCTTCTCCAGGTTTGACTTCTTCCAACAGCAGTATAGACGCTCCTATAAATGGGAACGGGTCAGTATCTTCACTTGAAAGCTTGAAATCAGTTAAAAGTGTTAATAATCTCAACTCAAACAATAAAAAACTAGGAATAAACAATAAAAATAAAAACAAAGATCAAATTAATCATGAGAATAATAATAGTAGCTTAATAAATTTAAGTCGACCATCTGATGTACCTTTAAGTGAAACTTCTTTATCACTTTCCACTTTTTCAACTGTTTCCGAAACTTCTGTTTTCTCTAAATCGTCTCATTCCTCTTCTCCACCTTTTGATTCTCAGTTTTCTTCACAACTTTCGGTCCCAAATCTAGAACTAATAAATAATGCATTTAAGCTTATTAAACGCAGTGCAGAACGTGGCCATACGGACTCATTGTATACTTTAGGTGATATGTATTTTAACGGTATTGGATGCCAGAAAAACTTTCGTGAAGCATTTAATAAATTCCTTGCTGCAAGTAAACAAGGTAATACTGAGGCAACTTATAGAGTTGCTCTTTGTCTTGAAAAAGGTTGGGGTACACGTAAGGATTCTCACAGATCTATGCTTTTCCTACGAAAAGCATGTAGTCATAATCATGCTGGCGCCATGTTGAGATATGGCTATGCGTGTTTTTATAAAAAAATGGGTATGACAGGAAAAGGAGTTCAGAGAGAAGGTATTCAATGGTTAGAAAGAGCCGCAGAAGTAGCTAATGCAACATTCCCATCTGCTCCTTTTGAACTGGCTCGTATATACGAGAAAGGCTTTAAAGAAATAGTTCTTCCTGATCCACCTTATGCGGCAAAACTTTATGCTATTTCTGCTGAGCTCAATTATGGCCCAGCATGTGTTGTTCTTGGTAGAGCGTATGAAACCGGTCGATCTGCTTTAAAATGTGCTCCAGATGCAGCACTTTCAATACATTTTTACACATTAGGTGCTTTAAACAATGAGCCAGATGCAATGATGGGCTTGTGTGCTTGGTATTTAATAGGTGCTGAAAATATTTTGATAAAAAACGAATCTGAGGCCCACCAATGGGCTTTGAAAGCAGCAATGTGTGGCCACATAAAAGCACAAAGTACAATTGGATATTTTTATGAAAACGGAATTGGTACTAAATCAGATCTTAATGAGTCAATTCGATGGTATGAAGAGGCCGCTCGTCACGGTGATGAAAGATCAAAAGCAAAATTGCTAAAATTAAGAGGGAACTCTGTTGATAATAATAATAAACAAGATAAAGAATGCATAATTATGTAAATTAAACGCAAATTAGTGAGTTTAAAAAAAAAAAAAAAATCTCAAAGTACTAACTGTTTATGCTTTCAAATTCAAACTCGTTATTTTGTCATATGTTTAATTTTTGTTTTTATCCTTTTTTATTGAAGAGTGTTTTACTCCTTTTTTTTGTTTAATTATTATATCTACCTCTACTAATGTATATATAATGAACGATATTATTACTTATTGAAGGTCGAGTTATTATAATATTGGGATCTTTTATTATTTAATACTAAAGCTTTAATTTAATATATATATTTGTTATATATATATATATTAGATTATAATATAATTTAATGTAATTACTATTAAAAAACCAGCACGTAAATTGTTATTGATAATACATAATAATGTAAAGCAAACTGAGTGATGCTACTTTGTTTTTGTTTTAACTAGTTTTTTCCAACTTCAATGAAGATACTATTTTAAGTTGATCATCGTATTAGCTAATTATTGTTAACTTGTAAATTAATTTATACGAATCGCTATAATAAAGATTATACTAAAAATTTATTCTTTTTTGTAGCTTCTTTCTCATTATTGTAAATAGTTGTCTTACTGTTTTAGAATATACGAAAGAAAAAAGAAATCTAGATTTTCATGGGACACTTGAAATGCACATCTACGTTTCATAAAAATTATTAGTTAGCAAGATTATTTTATTGGTAAATCGTCTAAATTATAATATTATATAGTTTGCGGTTCAGCGACTTTTCAAGTTTATATTTTTTTATTGAGCGCTAACCAATGTCGCTATTTTTACACTAAGATCATAGTATAAAGTTTAGTTTTGTGTTTTCTATTAGTACATACTACAATACATTTTAATATCAGTTATTTCATTACTGTCTTTTTTTTTTTTGCTTTTATTAATTAATTTTCAAGGATTTTGCTTTTATTTCCATTACTTTTTATATAAAGTTTTAATTGAAAGATTATGTTGAGAATTCATTCTTAAAAAGTTATATTTATATACATATCTGAGCTTATCATAAACGCTTATCAAAACCATAATACTAAATCACTATCTTTATGAAACATAAATTTTTAACGGTTAAACGTTTAATTAATTTAAGCATCGAAGAATTATTATTATATATATATTTTTTTTTGTTTTAGGTTTTATAAGTTTTGGGATATATTTTATAAATTTAATACGGTACAGTAAAAATAAATTGTAAAATACAATGGCTATTTCAATATAAAGTGCACTTTTTCGATTTGTGGAAAGTGATTTATTAGATTAACATAAATTTATATTTAAAGTATGCGCATTTAAGCAAACTAGTACTAATGGTGTCGAGTATTAAAGAAAATTAATCAATATTATTAATTTGTTAAATTATAATAATAAATTATATATAGGCATACATTTTTAACAATTTTTTAAGTAAATAATAAACAAATCAAACTAAGATAATAATAAAAAACAAATAAATAAATCTAAAAATATCTTTTGAGAACATTATATTCGTAATACATTGATAATAAATTTTATACCATAAATATTTTGCTGATAAATTTATTTTTTGAAAATAATTTTGTTTGGTTCATATTTTTATTGTTTTAGTCTTTTATTTTGTGCAAGAAAAGTTTTGAATTTAATAATGTCGCTAAAAAGTATCTATTGTGGAAGTACCATATTTTGGAAGAAGACTAATAAAATAAAATATAAAACTAAAGAAGAAAGTGCTGAATTTGGAAATCTTGATTGTTATGACTATTTTAAAAATAATTTTAAAGAAAGTCAATCGTTCAATAATTTGGATGATGAATCTAATTTCAACTCTGTGAAATATAAAGATTATATGATGCGCAGATCATGTTCGAAAAAATCAAATGATTTTGTCTCCGCTCAAGAGATTCATGATACTTTATACAATATGTATAATGGTCCTGCGGCTTCTATGTTACAGTTTGATTCTATTAAAAATAACAATAATAATATGTTTAGCAATAATATCGATGAAAATACCGCTTCTAAAACGGCTTTTGACTACAACAAAGAGTTAGGGAAAAAAATGATCTCTATATCTGAAAATGATACCAATGAAGAACATGCTGGGAACTCGGTGCAATATAGTTCAATTTCATTAGGTAAATTTGAAGAATATATAAATATATCTTTCCAAGGTTCTTCTTTTTATTCAAATATTGAAGAAACTTCTTCAGCGGAAGAGATAATCCAAAAATATATTGACCAACATCAAAATGATTATATAAATGAAAATATCCCTTCGAATTTTAATGAGTCCGTAAATACCTCTTTAAAAAAAAACGATGGAAATGACAAAAAACAATCTTTTGCTCATAGATTTATAAAAAAATCAGCTATAGCCATTCGCAGACTCGGGTTTTCTCCTTTTAATGATATCTCTTTAGAAAACGAACTAAGCCTACTTTTACAATATTCTAGTTGTGCCTCAAGCTATTCAAAACTTTCTGGGCAGTGCTTATTTGTTTCTTTTAACCCCAGAGTAAATGTACGTCTGATTACGCCGGCTGGAAAAAGATTGCCATGTTCACTACGGAAAGGTTCAAGAAATTGCACGCCTATTATTTCACGATCTAATAACGATTCCTCGATATGGTCAAAAAAAACTAAAAAAGCTTCAACTTCGAGTTCAAAAGATAATTTATTTGGAAAATACAATTATTTGAAAAATTTAAATGATAAGCAAATGTGTACTGATATTAATCAATCTAGTAGCATTAGGAGTTTTGAACAACCCAAAATTACTAAGAGAAAATACTCGCAGGTAGGACCTGGTGGCTCAAAAACTTTAAATAAAATAGAAACTCATAAAAAGCTTTCCCTTCAAGAAAATAAAAGTGGAAATGAAACTGGGAATACTTTAGAATATTGTATTGAAAATTATACCGATAATTATGTAGAAAATTACTTTGATCATTTTATTAAAAATGAAACTAAACCCGGAGAGAAAATTCAATGCAAGACTGATATGATATCCCCTAATTCAATTTATTCAAAGCAATTCGAACTTCCTGTACTTGATAGTCGATGCTCATCGGTTTCTTCTCGATCTAATAGTTCAAGAAGTTCAAGATTGGCTAGAGTATATAGAGAAAGGCAGTCTAAATTTTCTCCTGCAGTAGTACGAAATACAGAATTAAATAGACATTACTATGTTTCTAAAGAATACCCTGTCGTACCTGACTTATTACTAATACCTCCATTATTATCCAAAAGTGATTGAGATAAAATGGTCTACAGTTAATTTTATTTACAATAAAGATTGAGTTATTATTATTTTTATTCTTATGTACGAGTACAGTTATATATTTTTATTTTATAATAAGTTTACAATTATAATTTATATTATATTTATAGTAAATTACAATTATTAAGCTTGTGATTTTTTTTTTTAAATAGTTATATTAAACTGGAATAGTTAACTGAAACTGATAAAGAGATATATAGAGACAAATAGTTATAAATAGTTTAGTAATAAATAATTTGAATAATAACTGAGTTATTTAATCCGTTTAAAGCAACCAATATGCGTTGTATGTGACGAGTGAAATAAAAATAAAAATAAAAAATAAATAATAAAAAAATAAATAAAAATCATTATGCAATGCAATACGAGCATACTCAAAACTTAACCGTAATTTTTATTTAAATGATTGCATTTGATATAAGGTTGCAATGAGTCGGTGTTTTTTTTTTTCTTTTTACTTTACATTGTATTACATTACTTTACAATATTTGAGACGCAAATACTACAATATATACTCTCCATAGAAACAACGCGAAAAAAAATGCACTGACTCGAAATTATTGAAAAGCAGTCACACATTTTAGGGAAGTAAATATAAACCAGATCGAGATTGGCATTTCTAAATTTTTTTGTTCTGTGTACACATATTACTAATTCAAGATGCGTGCTAAGTGGGTAAGTTACATCTCAATTATACAGAATTAAATTCATATTATATTATATTAAACTATATATTTAATGCATTATATTATATTATTGATGAATATAATAGATGTTTTAAATATTTGTTTATATGATATATTCAATTCAATTCGCATGGAATTTTTAATTATAGAAGGGATTTATTAACTTTATTTAGAGAAAGAAAAGAGTTCGAAGACTTAAGAGGAAACGCCGGAAAATGAGAGCTAGAAGGTAGGTTAATTGTGTTATTATTGAATAATAAATTTAATACTTGTATATGTATATTTTACTTTATGCTAACTTTTATTTAGCAAGTAAATAACTCGCAGCTCGGAGGTGCTTTCCTGAGTAAATAATTTGATGCGAGCTGCATTGGATTAATTGATAATTTTAAAAAATTCAATGCATTTAATGTTTAAAACATTAAAAAAAAACAATAAAAAAAAAAAAAAAAATTTTTTTTTTTTTTTTCATTGATGGCTCATACTTTGTCGTCGTCTTTTGAACAAGTATGGTTTCAATTTAGATATTATCTAGTCTCTAGTTGTATATAATTCTTAGTTAATATAACAAAGCTACAATGATTAATTAATTCGTAGAAACGTAGTTTGGTGCATATAATTTGATAGTTTATATATATTTACACATATACGTATATGTATATATGTATATACAATGCTTATAATAATTTTACATTATACACATACAAAGACCTCCAGTTTCAGGTACACATAATTTCCCCAGGCTTTTTAATCTAAATACACAGTGTAGAAACTAAAGTGGAAAAAGGAAAAGCAAAAATTATATAACCCTGTATCCTTATTTGTTTTGCATAAATGTTGACATATACGACGTTTAGATTAAAATCACAATACTATGATGTGTTTAGTCGTATGATCACTATGTAAAACATATTTTTATTTATTTACTAATTAATTTATACAATTTAACTATTTAATATGTATGTAAATATATATTATATATGTACGTATGTAGGTAATTAATTCAAAGCATATAATTTATTAAAAAAAAAAAAAAATAATAATAATAATAATAATAATAATAAAAATAAAAATTCATATATGATTTACGAATAATTACATAAGTATTAAGTGAATAAAATTACGAATATTATAATAAACACTACAGAGACATACGTAAGACAAAATAATCCAGGGCAGTGAAATATATCGTAATATGTAGAAAAAAATAAATTTGTCATAACAACATATGTTAATATTTTACAATTACTGCAGCTAAAAAAATATAGGGATAGGGTTTTAAATAAAATAGCCCCGTGTTGTATAAATAAAAACGGATAAACCGTTCAAAATTTATCTCATATTACGTATTAATTAAGAAATTTGTCAGTGATTAGTAGTTGCTATATACTAGTACTTGATATTTAAATTTGTTTATTATACGTTATTTATTCGCAAAAGAAGAAACGTAAACATTCTAAATAGTAATATTGTTAGTATAGTATTTATTTAATATTTAATATTTATTTAATATTTATTTAATATTTAATATTTATTATTTATTTAATATTTATTTAATATTTAATATTTATTATTTATTATTTATTATTTATTATTTACCATTAATATATAATATTTATCAATATTAACCAATATTAACCAATATTAACCAATATTAACCAATATTAATCAATATCAACATTTATCAACATTCAATCTAATACTTTGGTATTCCCAATAAAATTTAAATTCGTCGATATTAAACATGGCTACTCTTCGTGGATTTTGCATAGTCCTTTTTCCGACATTTTTATCATTATGTGTTGCTGTAATTTCAGTATTTCCATTTTTCGCTTCTATAAGGAATGAACCAGTGTTGAAAGATTTGTATTATTATTCACTGGATACAACAAATGTTACTACTGCAATAACAGAATTGGCTAATAAAGAATTAGGTAATAGTTCAAGTTCTATAGCTTCAGAAGTATCATCTATCATATCCAATTTATCTTCTTCTTTAGGTTCTACTATTTCTGCTGAATATAGAGTTAGTTTATGGGGTTATTGTGGTGCTTCTTCAGATGGTGTTGTAAATAATTGTACTAGTCCTAAGGCTATGTACGTTTTTGATCCAATTACTATATTAAATTCTTCTTTATTTTCAAATTCTGCAAGCGGTACAGAATCATTATCTTTTCTCTCTTCCTCAATCTCTGTTACCGCAGATCAAAATACTGATTTCTTAACAACATATGCAAATGCTGTTAAGGTTACTTTCATTACATTTGTAATTGGATTTATTCTTTCCTGGATAATTGCATTATCAGGCTTTTTTGCTCATCATTCTCGTTGTGGTGCTTTCTCTCTTGCATTTTTAGCTACCATAAATGCTATAGTCTTAATGATTGCTGCTGCTGCTTCAACTGTTTTAGGAAGAGTAATTACCAATGGAATAAATTCAAATTTAAAACAATATGGTTTAACTGCCAAAATGGATTCTAAAACATATATTTTGGCTTGGTTTACTGGTGTAATAGCAATAATTGCATGTGTTTGTTGGTATGTAGCTTCATGTTGCTGTATCACTCCAAGGCAGAAACAAGCTCCAGAAGACTCAATACCAATGATGGCTAATTACACTGTTGATCCTCCACCAGCATATTCTTCACATTCTCCCTTTGCGCGTTTCGAGAAAAAGGTGTAGTTTTTTTGACTCCAATCACTTTTTTCCATATTTAAAATATATCACTCTCCCACATATTATGATTTGAATGTCCTTTTTTTTTTTATTTTATTTATATTTTTTTGCATGAATTTTTAATGTTTTTTTTTTGTTGTTTATTTGTCTCCATAGTTTTTGAAGAGTCGTGTGTTCTTGGTATTTTTCATTTTTGTTGTTTTTCTAAATATTTTTAGCATATTATCAGTGATTTATTTATTTTGGGTTGTTGTTTTTTCGTTCTCTTTTCAATTTTATAATCCTTGTTTTTTTTTTTATATTTGTTTGCTGCGGTTTGATTTTTTTTTTTATTGTTTTTCTTAATGCAAGCCATGTAAATTAAAAATATTAAAAGAAAATGCAAATTTTCTTTTTTTTTTTTTTTTTTTTTTTTTTATAATATAATATTTCACTAGGCTTTGCTTCTCTAAAAATTGCATTTGTTTTATTCTTTCGTTTATTTGCTTACATAAATTACATAGTTTCATGTAACTTCGAATTAAGTTTATGTATTGTTTTAAAGTAAAATGTTTTTTAAAACCATAACAAAATAAATTGGTAAAACTTATTATGCAGATTCTCATAGAACTATCTATCTTCACGTACTGTCTTTTTGTTGTAAAATCTCTTTAGCTGCTTCTTCTAATTCATCTAAATCCAAGTCAACATCAACTTTCTTAATTTTTTGTCCTTTTATCTCTTCTGCTAGACTTTTTAGTACTACATCAGTAGCTTGTCTTTGTATCCAACTTGCATAATCGTCAAGTATTATTTTATTATAAATATAATAAGAGTCATGCCATGAAAACCACTCTCTAATCTCCAACAGTGCTTTCAAAACTGCTCGTCGACCATTTATAAGTATTAAATAAACATCGTCCCAGCATCTTATGGTGAGCTGCCAATTTCTATAAAGAGGATACGCTAACGCCCTTTTAGTAGTTGTTATTTTCATTTCTAAAACTGAAGAAAATTCTGTGTCTAGACAGCTGATATTCGGACTTATCTTACCTACATTCCATGCCGCTGCCTCATAAGCCGCTGTATCAACATTATTATCCTCGTTTGAACTATTTACTTTTTCATCATGTCTAGAATCTTTTCCAGGATCATAATTTATTCGTTTCTCATAAGCAAATCCAAATAAAAGTGGTAAAATACAAAGATATGTTGCCTTTAAATTGTCAATTAAATATGTCTTACGAGGTAAACTTGCCATTGCAGCCTTTTCTTTCTCTGAAAATTTTTCAAATTTATCTTCAGTAGAAGAAATGATAGAATTAAAGTTTGATAAAACATTTTTTGTGCTTATATTTATCATATCTTTAATTTCATTGTTATCAAACGTATCAGCAACATAATATTCTGGATCAAATTTTTCATACTCATTAAGTTTCCGTATTTTTGATCGCTCCTTATATGTTGTATGCTCCGGGTCTTCGATTTCGTTGATGTCATTTCCAGATTCTGGGAGTAACTGCACACATCCAGTATATTGATTGTTGAATCCATATTTGCAATTCGTGGTTAAATTAATATTATTGTTATCATCTTCCTTAATTATATCGTGATCTATTTCTAATTTTAAATGATCATAATTATTATTGAATGTGCTGTCTTTCTGATCTTGTAAAGGAAATATCTCGTTCCAACTTTTAAATTCTTCTATCTCTTGTCCATCTTCCTGTTGATCATTACTCATACATATTTCTTTTTCATCCAATTCAGATATTAAGGACGTTTTTTTGCGATCTTTTTTTTCATTTTCTATAGCATCTTGTACAGTCTTCTCAGGATTGACTAATAAAGTAGTTAATAAATCAAGATCTGGAAAATGTTCACCTGGAACCTTTTTGGGTATAACAACTTTAAACAATGACGTTTTGATGTCATATGTGGCTTGTGCTTTTTGTTCTTCATCATCAACTATAGATCCAGGAAAATTAAGTCTAAGATAATAGGGAGACCATGAAAATATAAATGATTTGTCTTCAATATGCAATTCAATATTTTGAGTCTAAGAAAATAAAATTTTAGCAATTTGTTTTATAAATTTAAAAATTTAAAACATTTGAAACAAAATTCAATTAAAAAGATAAAATACTGACCTTTATTTGCATTGTAATCTTCATATTAATTAAAATAGAATTGTCATCTTGGTCTACTTTAAATCGAGGAATAATCATTTTAATTGCATTTGATTTTTTATATAGAATGTATATAAAGTTAAAGTTTTCTAAAGAATAAAATACAAAAGTTACAAATTAACCTAATCATAAATAATTTATTTATTATAATATACACTTTGTTGAAATCTTAAAACTTTAAATGAATTAAAAACATTTCTACCCTTTTCTTTTACTTCCTAATGATTATAAATTACACAATAATACATTTAAAATACAATTCCCTAGAACAAATACATAATACTAATTTAATTAAACAATTAATAGAATTTAACCAATGTGTCTACTGAAATACAAAAATACTTTTCTATACAAAGTTTAAAATTTAGTAAAAAGAAATAAAAGAAATTGAATATAAAAATTTTACTAAATAAGATGTTCATGTCATTAATCTTATTTTGGTTAGAAATGATATACGGTTAGATGAAGTATAATTTTAACAAATTATGATTAAATCGTTAAGTTTGGGCTGTTAAAGTGTAGTTTTAGCAGGATAACTTTAAACTTTATAAACTTCGCAGTTTTATTAAGTAAATGGTCAGTCAAATTTTTCTTTTGGTGTTTCTTTCATATGTGAAATAAATAAACTATAAATTTGTATTATCTATATTGAATTTAAGACAAAAAAAGAAAAATCAAACTATTTAGTATAAAATAGAATATGAGAAGTCGAGTCGAACGTATTTTTTAATGATTTGATGCATTATAACTGTCAGAATGAACTATGGACTCTAATTTGATACTTTTTTCAAATACAGGTCGTTTCCCTATGATCTAATTGTTAATTTGTTTTTTGCTATCTTATTTTTAATGAAGATTTTTCATTAAAAAGAACATACTTTATTTTGTGGAGAGTTGCTTTTTATTTATCAATAAATGGTGAAAGTTTACAAATTCGCAAATTAGTGCATATCTTTTCATCTATGTGAAAATGTATATACGGTGCTTTCAGTTTTATAAAAAAAGCATTATGGCTACAGTTATTGGTACGATATGTAAATCAACTTCTTAATAATTGTCTACTTAGTTTCATAGAATTATGCTCAGTTTACAAAATTGTTTTTATTAAATTAAATATCTTGTGGTACAAATGCTTTATTTTAGACATGTAATTATTTAGAAAAATGCTTTTAAAATTACATGAAAGATTGAGATTTTTTTATTTGAATCTTTATATATTTATTTCTCCAACTGATGTTATTTTAGTAAACAATTTGTAAAGTATGTCTAATTACTAATTATTAATAGAAAACAATAATCACAAGTAATTCTATTTAAAAAATATATTATAGTACAAAACAAGCTGTAACTTATAAGTACCGCTAGCATGTAAAAATATGACAATGAATAAATGTTAATTTAGCTGTAAGCTACTAAATTACTATATACATAGAAAAGTTTCAAACAAAAACTATATAAAGATAAAGTAAATAGGAAAAAGGTTAAATAGAACTATTTGCGATGAACACCCCTCTCAAAAAAAAAAAAAAAAAAAAAAAAAAAAAAAAAAAAAAAAAAAAAAAAAAAAAAAAAAAAAAAAAAAAAAAAAAAAAAAAAAAAAAAAAAAAAAAAAAAAAAAAAAAAAAAAAAAAAAAAAAAAAA
>JAJLXO010000221.1:0-55224 GCA_030571375.1 Botryozyma mucatilis | reverse complement strand
CTTACTTACTAAACCTATCCCTTCACAATACTAAAATCAAATACTATGGTAGCACTGTGATTACATAAAGTATAATTACATAATGGACTGGAAAAAAAGATTGCTATAGAGACTAAATGTTTATGTAATATATTTACGTAAACACTGACAAATTGGACTGTCTCTAGTAAAACTGTGGACTGGCAATAGTAAAACCCAATAATCATTTTTAAAATTACATAAGAATTATATAACCATTCGTACTTAACGAGGATCTTTTATCAACGGTAGATGTGATGGATTAGATCATATCATTGGTTATTAATTTCTCCGCAAAGATTTACTAAGCTATAACTGTAAAATTATATAAACATTAACATTAATTAATGAATCAGATTAACTACATTAATATTTTTTTTTTTTTAATATGTTTCTCAATATTTTTTAATTTAATTTAATTTATATGATAAAATTAAAAAAAAAAAAAACGATTTTTCTAATTTTAATAAAAACTAATTATAGTAATAATAATAAAATACTATAAAAATTTATAAACTTCATATGATCTCACTATATCCAAAAGAGATTAAATCGCTAACGTAATATTGCTATAGAAACTTAATATTTAATAAATACATAAACAAACATGACTAAACAATTATTAATAATGATGATGCATTATGTTATTTACTTTTGGGTATTTAACTTCTTGTTTTTTCCTTAACCTTCTTTTTATTTTAATTTAATTTTTTTTTGTTACATTTACTAAAAAGGAAAAAAAAAATAAAAATAAAAATAAAAATAAAAGTAAACAAAAAAATAAATTAAAAAGAAATAATAAAAGAATTTTTTTATTGTTTTGTTTATAAAAGATTTAAAATTCCCATTTTATTCAAATTATTTCATCAATATTAAAACTTTGTTGTCAAGGTGAGTATGTTTTTTTTTTCTTTCATATAATATAAAAATAAATATATATATATATATATATATTCAAACATTTAAGCTAACCAATTATTATTATTAGATATTAGAAAAAAAATATCATAAAATAGTTTATTTACCCAATTGCACAATGAGTTCCGATAGTAAAGTTTTTTCAACACCCGACGCTAAATTGTCAAAAGAAGATGCACCAATCCCAAACGAATTCGCTTCAGCTGCTGCAGACAAATCAAAAGATACAGAAGTAAATGATGAATCATCATCTTCATTAAATATTCCATTTAAATTATCTGAAGAAGATAAAAAAAATTTAGGTTCTTATGCTTACGCTTTTGATATAGATGGTGTTCTAATTAGAGGTGGTGAACCTATCCCAGAAGCTACAGAAGCTTTAAAACTTTTAAATGGAGAAAATAAATATAATGTTCGTTCTCCATATATTTTTGTCACAAATGGTGGCGGAAAAACTGAAGAACAAAGATGTAAAGATCTTTCTGAAAAACTTAAAGTTCCAATTTCTCCTTTTCAATTTATTCAAGGTCATACCCCAATGCGAGAACTTGCTCAAGATTATGGTACAGTATTAGTAGTTGGTGGTGTGGGTGAAGCTTGTAGAAAAGTAGCAGAAGGTTATGGCTTTAAAGATGTCGTTACTCCAGGTGATATTTTAAAATGGAATCCAAGTGTATGTCCCTACAGAGTTTTAACTGAGGAAGAACATGAAGCTTCTCGTTATAGAGATTTTTCTAAAGTTCAAATTGAAGCAATTTTAGTATTTGCTGACTCTCGTGCTTGGGCTTCAGATCAACAAATTATTCTCGATTTATTATTATCTAAAGATGGTGTAATGGGAACAATGTCAGAAACTTTCGAAGAAGGTCCCCCCTTATATTTCGCTCATGGTGATTTTGTTTGGGCAACTGATTACGATATGTCCAGATATGGTATGGGTGCTCTTCAAGTATCTATTCAAGCTCTATATAAAGCACATACCCAAAAAGAGCTTTCTGTAACTAAATATGGAAAACCAAACCCTGCAACTTTTAAATATGCAAATAAAGTTCTTTCTGAATGGCGTGAAAAAGTTTTTGGCCACAAATCTCCCCCAAGCACTGTATATTTCATTGGTGATACTCCAGAATCTGATGTTCGTTTTGCTAATAGAAATGGTTGGTTCTCTATTTTAGTTAGAACCGGCGTATTCCAAGAAGGAACTGAACCTGCATATAAACCAAAAGTAACGGTTGACAATGTACTTGAAGCTGTAAAATTTGGAATAGAGAGGGAACATTTAATACTAAATGGAGAAAAGGAACCAAGTGATGAAAAAGTACTTCAAAACATTAGAAACTGGTGATTTTTATGTTAATAATTTTGCTTTGAATTTCATTTGAATTTCTAGCAATTACAATAGATACATTTCAATTATAAAATATAAAGTGCTTAAAGAAAAAATAAAAATAATATAATAAAAGAAATTAATAAATTTTAGAGTTTTTTTTTTTTTTTTCAACTTCAATTTCTTTCTACAATTTATTGCGTTTTCACTAGTGATTATTGCTTATATACTAAAAAATTTCGTCAAAAATTTTTATATATCCGTTTGTCATAGCATTCCATTTTTTTGTTTAATTTTTTTTTTTATAATTTTCATTTTATTTTTAATTTTTTATTTTTATTTTTTATATTTACCATTTATTTTCTTTCTCTTGTTTAATGAATAAATAAAGATAAGAAATGTTCATACTTATAAGAAATTTATTGTAAAAAGCATACTATATCATTTTAAATATATATACTTAAAAACTATTGTCATTGTAAATTTTTACTAGATTCGTACTTAACTTCCGCTTCAGCGCTTACGTGATTTATTTTTTTTACTAGGTGCAGCAACAGTCACTGACCCCTGCTTAACATCTTCACTTTCATTCTGTAACGTATCTTTGGCATCAAGATAAAACATTAAATCTCTAAATTAATAAAAGTTAGTAAAATGTATACAATAAACTAAATAATTACATAAACATTTATTCACATACCTGATTTGCTCCTTTAATTCACTTATCTCTGATTCATGTTTATCTTTTTGTTCCGTCATGTGTTCAAGTCTTTTAACCATATTGTCATTTAAGCTTTTTTCTTCTTTCCATTCCTTTTGGAAAGATTGTGAAATTTTATTCAAGTTATTAATTTTATTTATTGCATTCGATAATTCAACTTTCATAGTTTTAACTGATTCAAATAATTCATTATTTTCATTTAATAAATTTGAATATTTTTTTGCAATTTCTTCTTTTTCTTTGCAAGCTTGAGTGGATTTTTCAATCGCCTTTGCCGCTTTATCAGCTGCGGCAGTAATTTTATCTTCGTAATATATTCTTTGAGAATCAAGTTGGGAAGTTAATAAATTTGTGTACTCTTGTATAATATTGTTATATTTTTCTTTAGAAGGTATGTCCATTGAAGAAGAAGTATTGCTGTTATCAATGTTTGGAAAATCATCAGAAATTGAAGGAAGCTCGACTAATTTTCCATCTACACGATCTTGTAGTAACCTATGTACATAACCATCTGAAGCATAATCCCAAATACGTTGTGAATCTATACCCATTGAATATGAGTGCTTAGTTTCCATATAATGATCAAATGCATGCTTTTGATTATATCTTCCACATCCAATAAATCCACAAATAAGACAAACCCAAAGATTTTCTAAGCAGCCACAAACTTTGCAAAATAATTCATTTTCTTCTTGTGAATTATCATTATTATTATTGTTATTACTATTGTAATTTACTACATCTCTTTTATGTGAATATCTACAAATTGGACATGAATTATCACCCCATTTTGTTAAACATTCACAATGAAAAGTATGCTGACATATAATTGTAACAAGACCGGTCACATTAGAATCCATACGTTCTAAACATACTGGACAAGTTGGTAGTTCATGAAGTGATGGAGTTGGTGGTGGTGCAGGTTTCTGTGTTTTTGTTATAGAATTAACAATTGTAAGGTTTTTATTATTATCACTCTTATTTTTATCGTTATTATTATTACTATTGTTGTTATTTATATTTTTATCATCATATTCATCTAAATATGGGAACTGTAATGAATCTTGCTTATTACATAAAAATATAATCGATTTAATGAAAACAGCTTGACAAGTTTCAGGTTCCATACTATTAAATAATTTTCCATCAAATTCATTTCTAAAATTGAATGCTAATAAATTATTTTTAAATTTCATCAATGCCATATATCTATTTGGTGCAGGTGTTCTAATAAATCTAAAATGTGATATTGAAGATAAGTTTTTTTCTCCTATATAACCTACAAAATCACATATTGACATATAACTAGGAACAGCCAGTATAGCTACAATGCAATTATTATCAGAATTTTCATCAAAATTTATATCTTGAACATTTTTGTTATCTTTATCTTTATCTTTAATTTTAATTTTAATTTTATTTTTATTTTTATGTTTATTTTTATTTTTAGTATTGTTTTGATTTTTATTTCCAGATTCTAAATGAAGACCACTATTATTTAAATTTGTTTGAAATTCATTTTTTAAACTATTTTTTGTTTGATTATAATCTAAATTATCAACAGATCTATAAAGTTGTAATACACCTTCACCTAAAAAATGTGCCCTTAATTTTACAAAAGCCAAAGAACCAGTATTTACGCCTATAGGGGTTTTATTTTCATATAAAGAAAATGGAGATAAAGTTGATTTGCAGTTACTTTCTGAAGATAAGGAAAACGAAGATGATTTATTTTTTTTATTATCACATTCAAAAGAGGAACTTTCTTTCATATCTAAAGGAATGATAGATATTTCGCCAAATCTATAATCTGTAGAAGGATCAGAAAGATTTGAAAAAAATCTTAGCGGTATACTTTTATATTTCCAATTTAATAATTTATTTTGATTATTATTATCGTTATTATCGTTATTATCGCTGTTATTATTTGTTTTGTTTTTTATATTAAATCCTAAATGAAGTAAATTAGAATGTCCAGATTGAAAGATATTTCCAGAACTTAAAACTTTTTCTATCCAAGTGTCGTTATCATTTAAATTTTGATTTGTGCTATTTGAATTATTTTCAGTTGTTTTTTCAGTGGTGTATATAGTTTTTTTTGTTGGATTTTCAGGATTTTTCTTATTGGTAGATGATAATCTGAGATCAATCACAATATAATATTGACTAATATAGCTGGCCATGAACTATAAATTAAAGTTTTTTTTTATTTTTTATTTTTTATTTTTTATTTTTTATTTTTTTATTTTTTATTTTTTTTTTATTTTATTATTATTTTTTATTTTTTATTTTTTATATTTTATTTTATTATTATTTTATTCTATTACTATTTTATTATTATTTTATTATTATTATTATTATTATTATTTTTATATTTTATTATTATTATTATTATTATTATTATTATTTTTTTTTTATTTTATTATTATTTTATTTTATTTTTTATTTTATTTTATTTTATTCCTATTTCTATTTCTATTTCTATTATTTAATTAAAACTTCCTTATTTTATTATTCTGGGGTTGAAAGTTGAATTTCATTGGAGAAATTGTTTGAGATGAGCAAATAATAAATAAATAAATATTTCCTCTTTACAGATTCGAACCAGGGTATAATATAATAATATAATATTAACATATCTAGTTTCGAACCAGGAAACTCTTAAATAGAATAACCATAATAAATTGGGAAGCATAATTTCTTTGTCTTTAATTATTGTGCGACAACTTCAAAATGATAATGAACCTCAATTCAGGATTAAAACATCAAAAAAAAGTGTAAAAATATTTTTTTTTATTTTTATTTTTATTTTTATTTTTTTCATTGATTTGAATCAGAATTTAAAATAATTTATTAATTTTAAAATGATAATTCAAACTATTAATGATGAAAACGTAATTGTTGAAGACGTAAATGAAGAAAATGTTCCTTGTTTTATTAGAGATAATCTAGTTACAAAAACTTCCAAGTTTCAACAAGAGGTTGAAACTTTATGTGAATTAAATGAACATAATCCATATTTATTTTATAAACAAAATCATATCTCCTTTTTACATAATGCTTTGGGTAAATTACCACCTGGTTTTGTATCTTTAGATGCATCTAGACCTTGGATTTTTTATTGGGTTTTTAATAGTCTTAGTCTCTTAGGTGAAGATACATCTGAATTAAATAATAGATTAATAGAAACCATATTTAATATTCAGAGTTTTGATGATAGTGCGTTTGGTGGTGGATTTGGTCATATTCCACATTTAGCAACTTCTTATGCCTCAATAAACAGTTTAATTATAACTTGCGATGAATCTGCTTGGAATAAGATTGATCGTTTAGGTATCTACAATTGGTTACTGAGGCTTAAATCTCCAGCTGGGGCTTTTGCAATGAATATTAATGGCGAAATCGATATTAGGTAAGCATTAATATTTTATTTTATTAAAACCTTTATTAACACACTCTTATAGAGCAACTTATTGTGCACTTTCAATTGCCTCTTTATTAAACATCTTAACTCCAGAATTAACTAAAAATGTTTTTTCTTGGATATCACTTTGTCAAACTTATGAAGGAGGTGTAGGAGCTTTTCCAGGAAGTGAAGCCCATGGTGGTTACACCTTTTGTGCCTTAGCTGCTTTAGCTATACTTGGCCCTCCAAAAGAAACATTTCATAAATATTTAAATATGCAATCTTTACTAGTGAGTTAATTAGTAATATTTTATTTATTAATAATTAAAAAATTTATACTAACAAAAAGCGTTGGTTAACTTTAAGACAATATCAAATAGAAGGTGGCTTATCAGGAAGAACAAATAAGCTTGTAGATGGTTGTTACAGTTGGTGGATTGGAGGTTGTTGGCCATTAATAAATATGGCACTAAAAAAGAATACGAATATATGGAATAAAGGTAAAAGAAACAAATTTATATTTACTTACTAATATTTACTATAGTTTTATTATTATTATTATTTTATTAACTTTTATCTGTATAGAAAGATTGTGTGACTACATAATAAAAAATTGTCAAGCTACAAAAGGTGGATTAAGAGATAAACCAGGAAAGTAAGTTAGATTTTAAATTTTATTAATTATTATTAGTTGTTATTTAAATTTAATCAGTTTATTGATTTTTAACTTTTGTCATAGACCAGCAGATTTTTATCACACTTGTTATATAATAAGTGGACTTTCAGCTTGCTTAAATAATGATATTAGCGAAAGCCAAGATACAGATACAATTAATATACCAGTTGATTCTGATTCTGAGAAAAAGCAGACTTTAAAGCTTAATGAAATAGACCCAATACACGTGATTGATTCAAGATGTGTACAAAAATGTAAAAGTTTTTTTAAAGACAAAAAGATAAATTAATAAATGATTATTATTATATTACAAAGTGTGAATTATTTAAAAGTTGTCGTATAGAAGTGTCATATACATATATAAATACATAAATACAAAAAGTCGTTATAAGCAAAAATTATATCTCGCCATTTTTTATTTGTTTTTTTAAGTTTATTATTGCTTCTTTTTGATCCTTTGGCAATTTATTTATTTGAGCCTCTGACATGCTCATTACCTGGTAGTTAGTATTTTATTATTTTATTTTTATAACGGAATATAAACAATATATATTAAAGTAATAAATGAACTCACTTGTTTTATTATATGAGCTCTTTGCTCTTCATTAGTA
This sequence comes from Botryozyma mucatilis, assembly GCA_030571375.1. NCBI lineage: Eukaryota > Fungi > Ascomycota > Trigonopsidomycetes > Trigonopsidales > Trigonopsidaceae > Botryozyma > Botryozyma mucatilis. The sequence goes on along the minus strand of JAJLXO010000221.1, from coordinate 47,547 downwards.
AATAAACTTGAACTTTTGGACGCGCTTGAAGACGAGTCTTTTGGTTTTTCTTTTTCTTTTTCTTTTTCTTTTTCTTTTTCTTTTTCTTTTTCTTTTTCTTTTTCTTTTTGCTTAGATTTACTCTTTTTCTTTACTATTTCTTTTTCTTTTTCTTTTTCTTTTTCCTTTCCTTTTACTTTTTCTTTTGTTTTTTCTTTTATATTGTTTTTTTGATTTTGATTTTGACTTGGATTTTCTCTTTGTGATGTGTTTTCAGAAGAATTTGAAACTGGTGTACTTTCCTTTTCATTTTCTACGCTTAAGGATTCAACACTCTGTGTTTTAGAATCAACTAAGCTAGAAACTAGATGAATATCTGCTTTTTTCATTAAATATAAAGTATGAACTACAGCATATGAAAGTTGTGGAGCATTTTGAAATAAGCTCTCAGCTTCTTTTGGATGATTTTTACAATAAACAATAATTTCATTCAGTAAAGCATTTCTTTGTTCGTCATTACATGAATTTATTATTTTTGAAATTACATCCAATGGTGAGCCAGTCATTGGGGTAGATTGATTTGATTGTAAAGAAATATCCGGATTTGACGCCGATTTGGGAAAATATGTTGGAGTTGGAATAGAGTTTGGAAATTGTGTAGTATTTGTGACAGGATTTGAAAAATGTGTTTGTTTGTCTAGATAAATAAATATTAGAGATGAAAATGTAAAATAATAGTAAAATAAAATAATATTAAATAAAAAAAAAAAAAAAAAAAAAAAAAAAAAAAAAAAAAAAAAAAAAAAAAAAAAAAAAAACTCACCTCTATTATATCCGGGAAAAGAATTTGACGAGTTACTATTAAATGAACCTGAGGAATTGTTTGTTTGGGAAAAAGAAACACGCATATTACGAGTACCCAATTTGTAACCATCGAGCAACTGAACAGCTTTTGTAGCAGATTCGGGATCTATTATTAGTGAAATGAAAAAATAAACAAAAAAAAATCAATGTAATACCTTTATAGTCTATAAATGCATATCCTTTTGATTTTCTAGTGTCTTTATCGTAGATTAATTTTAAACTGGCAATTTGACCAGCAACAGAAAACAATTCTATTAGTTAGTAAAGTATTGGAAAAAAAAACATAAATAACAAACAGTAAACAAACATTAAACAAACAGTAAACAAACAGTAAACAAACAGCATTAAGTAAACAAATGCTATTAAATATCAAGGTATCTTCTCTAATAATAAGCACATACTATACAACTGAGGCTCAGAAACATCATAGGAAATATTATTCGCAAATAAAGTGTGACATGGATCTGGTTCACTCATTTCATTTATAGATATATATACATGTATATATATATATATATATATATATATAAATGTATTAATATTCTTTAGTAATTATGTTTGAGAGTAAACGAAATTGTTCCAGGACCTGACTGATTAGTGACTAATGAATAAGAATTAGTAAATAAATGTGCAAATAAATGTGTATATAAAGTTTAAGCATTCACGTGATATAAATAAGTCACGTGAATCATTGAAAATAATTATACAGTACAATAGCAATGTATGAAGCACATTTATATTACATTATAGTTAGAATTATTGTAGTATAGTATTATAGTAGTATAGTATTATTGTAGTATTATATATTATAGAGTAGTATATATTATAGTAGTATATATTATAGAGTAGTATATATTATAGTATTATATTATATTATTATAGTAGTATATATTATAGTATTATATTATATTATTATAGTAGTATAGTATTATTGTAGTATAGTAAATATTATAGAGTAGTATATATTATAGTATTATATTATATTATTATAGTAGTATATATTATAGTATTATATTATATTATTATAGTATTATATTATTATAGTATTATATTATTATAGTATTATATTATTATAGTATATATTATAGTATAGTATATATTATTATAGTATATATTATAGTATAGTATATATTATTATATTATTATATTAATTATTATATTATAGTATATATTATTATATTATTATATTAATTATTATATTATAGTATACATTATTATAGTATTATATTAATTATTATATTATAGTATATATATATGTATATATATATATATGTATGTATGTATGTATGTATGTATGTATGTATTTATTTATTATAGTATTATATTATATTATTATAGTATTATATTATTATATTATAGTATATATTATAGTATATATATATGTATATATGTATGTATGTATTTATGTATGTATTTATTATACCGAAAATTAAGTTATGCATCTAATCAACTTGCATAAAATAATTGAGTTTAAACAAATACTTTTATATTTAATAAATATATTTAGATTTAATAATAATATAGAATACAATATAGTATATAGTGTGTGTATCTATGGTAATTTGACTTATTTGTATGTAAAATAAATATGTAGTATACTAGTATGTAAGATCAATTTTATTATGTGGAAATTATTAAATTCAACTTGATATAAATTTATTAATAGTTATTAATGTTGGATATAGATTTATTAATAGTTATTAATGTTTTATATAGATTATTAATATTTATCAATTTTGCTTAATTTTAAATATACTCAATATTCGTTTTAATGTCCTTTTATGCAGACATAGCGACATTATCGCTGTGAACAGCGACATAACTAGTCTTGATATGCTGGCAAATAAAGATTGCTAGTATCTGAGTATTGTCTTAATTAGTGTATATTATAGTAATTTATATGTATTTTTAATTTATGTAATTAAATTTGTCATGTGTAATAATGTAATGTGGTTTATATAATTGGCAATTATTATATAGGGAATTAATCAACACATGTACTCAACATAGTGCATATTCGCTTATATTTTGTTTGCTATTGTATTTTGTAATAAATATCATATTATACATTAATATCATTTATACATTATTCTTTATACATTATTCTTTATACATATCATTTATACATATCATTTATACATTATTTTTTATACATATAATTTATACAATATCATTTACACTTGTTTATTAATTTGCATGTGTATTGAATATAATTTGTTTTGCATATTTTATTTAATTTATTATTTTACTCCTAAATGAACATTAAAATTTACTACATAGTGCATTCTATAATTTATTTTATTTTATTTTATTTTATTTATTATAATTTTATTTATTTATTTATTTTATTTTATTTTATTTATTATAATTTTATTTATTTATTTTATTTTATTCATTCTATATCTGTACCTTACATATCTTAATTTCTATACATTATATATTATAATAAATAATATTAATTAATACACACAAATATATTCGCCACTAACTTACACGATTGCTAGTGGTTGCTAACGATTGCATAAAATACAAATACACGCTTAGTAATTCACAATGCTGTGGAATTTGGCTTCCTAGAAACACGGTTGTCAAGCATTTTTAAATACAAAAGAAGAAATAATAACTCAAAAAGGAAATACATACAAAGAGATTCGAAAACAAAAAACGCGTTTTATTGTTGTTTATCGTTTTCCTTCTTTTGTTTATTTGTTTGTTTGTTTTTCTAATTATTTTTTTTATTTTTATTAATTATTTTTAATTTTATTTTTTATTCCACAGTGTAACACACAACCATCGTACTAACAAATACGCAAAATAAGGAATAAGAAAATAGAGTAAAATAATAAAGTAATAAAATAATAAAATAAATAAAATAATAAAATAATAAAATAAATATAATAATAAAATAATAAAATAATAAAATAATAAAATAATAAAATAATAAAATAATAAAATAATATAATAAATAAAACAAATAATAAAAATTAATTATATTAAATAGATAGCATAAGAAATCGAATAAAAGAAGTAAAATAGAATAAATAATATAATTAAATAAATAATATAATATAATAAATAAAATAATAATCAACTACAGACTAAACACACGGAATCTAAAAACACTGGTGAGTCGATTATTCTATTTTTCTTACTGTTAATTAATTTATTTTTCAACTATTTTCTATTTTATTTTCCATATTAGTTAACTACCAACTACATGAAGCACAACACTAGTCCTCTTACTGATTCCTTATTTAAATTTAATGCTATATATTTAAATTATCATTGTATATATTTAAATTATTATTGTATATATTTAAATTATTATTGTATATATTTAAATTATTATTGTATATATTTAAATTATTGTATATACTTAAATTTTATTTTTTATTATACATATATTTCATTTTTACTATATCTTATTATACGTATACTTATTATGCAACTGTTTTTTTCAATATAAGTTTACATTATATGCCGCACTATCTAAAATAAATTATTGCTAACTCAATAGGAAATATTTATTGTTTAACTTGGTTTAATTTAAAATTAGACTGTTTTCTTTCAAAGTGTTTATTTCCATTAAGGTTAAAATTAAATCTGCATATTTTGGCATATATATAAACATATATATTTTTGGTATATTTTAGCATATATATATATATATATACACATATATATATACACATATATTTGTTATATTTTAGCATATATATAAACACACATATATTTTGTGATATTTTGGCATATATATATATATATATATATTGGCATATTTTGGCATTTTATCATTTTATCATTTCGACATTTTGACATAAATACATTTGAAACTCAAATTTAGCCAAATCTGGCATTTATTTTAAAAAATTTTTTAAAAAAAAGAACAAAAAAAAGTTCATTTCTATTTCTTTTGGTTTGCTACTACTATGATTTCTTCTATACTCTCAAATACTGGTACGAGCATGCATAATAACCCAAACATGCGAGCAAATTCAGTTACTACAAAAAATTCAAGACATACGGGAAACACACAAGTGAATTCTAATAATTTAACAACAAATTTAAATAAAAATATTAGCACAAACTCAAACTCAAATTCAAACCCAAACCCAAACATAATTGCAAACTCAAATTCAAACTCTTCTCAATCAATGAAATCTTTTTCTAATCGTTCAAAAGACTCTTTTTTTGCTAAATCACACACTTCTGTACCACCAAATAGTTTTGCTAATATAAATTCTCTTAAAAAGAGTAATACTACTAATACCATTTCCTCTAATAATAATAATAATAATAATAATAATAATAATAATACAAATACTATTAAACACAAAAATTCTATGCCAAAATTATCTTCTTCTCGTTCCAATACTTCATCTTTAAGTGGTAATAAAAATAAAAATAAAAGTACTCCAAATTTTGCACAAGACGAATCTATTGCTAGTATTAAAAGTTCTAATTCACTACGTCAATCAAAGTCAAATGGGAATATGAAAGTAAGAAAATCTGGAGTATCAATACTGAAAACAAAATCTCTTTATTCTGTTTGCTATTTAACTTTATACAGATTAAGAAGAATAAAAGCTTTAGAATCTTCTTTAGATATAGTTGAGTTTTCTACACCAGATTCAATAGCTATAACCCTTGTTAAAGATGGTTTACCTCAAGGAATGAATGTTGATCCAGTATCTCTTTTATGGCGCTTTTTCAGATTAGGAAAATCCTTATGTATTCTTTTTAATCTATGTGAACCTTCTTTTCCTTTACAAATACCACAAGAATATAAACCAAATGATCTTAGAAAATGTAAGGAATGTATATTTAAATTTATAAATGGTTGCAGAGTTCATTTAGGATTTTCCGGTGATAATTTATTTAAAATTACTGATGTTTTCTCCTCAGATACTTCAGATTTTAACAAAGTTTTAGAAACTGTTATTCAAGTTTTAGACTTATATGATAAAAAATATAATTTAAAACCAATTTATTCCCTACCAGATTTAGAACCTCAAGATTTATCAAATAGTAGAGCTAAATCTGTCGCGGAAATATTAACTACTGAACGCTCTTATGTACTGGAATTGGAAAAATTACAATCTTATATGCAAGCTTTAACTGATAAGGAGTTGGTTGATAAAGATACCCTCAATATGTTATTCCCAAATTTAAACAAACTAATCGATTTCCAACGTAGATTATCGATAGGAATTGAAGCAAATTCTTTAGTTCCCGAAAGAAATCAGCGGTTTGGTGCACTTTTCAAATCAATGGAAAATGAATTTTCTGTTTATGAACCTTATGCTACAAACCAAAAACATGCTTCCGACTTAGCTTTACAAGAGGCTCCTAAACTAATGGAGCTATCATATCTTATAGAACCAACTTATGAATTACCTTCGTTACTTATTAAGCCTATTCAACGTTTATGCAAGTATCATCTTTTACTCCGTCAACTCATTAAATTCACTGATCCATTTTCTCCCATTTATGAAGAGCTCACAATGGGTTATGATGCCATGAAGCGTGCTGCAGATCGTGTGAACGAAACACAAAGAAAATTAGAAAATATAGAAACTCTTCAAGACTTAAAAAGCCGGATCGTTGAATTTCCTGTTCATATCATTCCCTCTTATGGTGAATTATTATTAGATGGTGTTTATACCATATTAAAAGCAGATGCTGAAAGATTGTATCATGTTTATCTTTTCGAACATGTTATTTTGATGTGCAAGGATAATAAGCTTCGACCAAAAGGTTCAATTAAAAAGAAGCCTGGTAAAGATAACTCTTTGGAGTTAAAAGGAATTATACATATAACTGAAGTAATTAGCGTGACCCCTGACGAGCTTTTATTGTTATTAAAATATGTTGACAAGAATGATGGTGAGCCAAAATCATTAATAGTTAAGTTTCGATCAGAAGAAAACATACGGTTATGGTCAAATTGTATTGACAATCTTATTCATCCTTCAAATAATAAAATACTACCAAAAGGATTTTCTGCTGCTGCTCCAAGGACTTCAGATGCTTATGATCGTGTCTCAGCTAATGGGGCAACCAGACCTTATAATCCCAATAATGATATTTATTATCGCAATAGTACTATTTCAAATTCAAATCGTCTGACAAAAGCATCAATTTATTCAGACGAAGAAAGTTACGATGAAGCTATTTCTGCTTCTGCACCGGCTTCCGCACCTGCATCTGATCGGGAACGAGAACGATCGCTCATTCATCCACGAGGTGATTCTTTATCAGGATTTTCAGCCCTTACAATTAGTACTAATCGTAAATCATATAAAACTGCATCAGGAGCTTCAAATATTACAATGGGTTCTATATTATCAGCATCGCATAATATATCTGATGAATATCCTGATACATATTTCTCTTCAAGTACTGTTTCGCCCACTTCTTCTAGAAATTCAGGTGCATCTTCGTATTTTCAGGTTACTCCAGTTCGGTCTACATCTATGCAACGTACAGCTTCCCAAGGTATTAACCCGGCTACTAATAGTAATACTATTGCAGAAGATTCAGAAATATATAGTTATCCTTTAAGTAATACTGCGCCATTGATACCTAATACTGATCGACCTAAGCCAGGATTTAGGTCAGTTTCGAGTCCAAATTTAACAGAATCGCCTTCATCTGATTATTCTTCACGTGATTCTATTGGTTTACCACCGCTTCCATCTACTGCACCTATGTTGTCTTCTATTTCTTCGGGAGGCTCAATACATAATGGTCAATTACCTGTATTAACTCATCAAAGCAGCAACTTGGCGTCGAATAGTGTTATTAATAATCCTTCATATATCATGGGACAGGATTATCCAAATATTCAGCAAACTTATACTAACCACAATGAAAACACTAATAGCTATTATGGACACAGACCTTGTAATAGTTTAGGTGGCGATTCATTTTCGTTTTCTTCTTCGAATAATTCAAGTTTAAATGCTATTGTTCCTAATACTAGTTCAACTTATAAATTAATGGGACAAGGACAATTAATTAAGCTAAATTATAAAGAACATACATTTTCAATTATGACACAACGTTCTGTTGATTATGCAAGTTTGTATGAACAAGTACTCAATAAAGTCAATAGGTATGAAGATGCAGAAAAACTTATGGATGCAAAGTTATGTATGAAATATAGAGATGAGGATGGCGATTTGGTCATGATTAATTCTGATGATGATGTACAAATGGCTATGGATACACATTTGGGAGATGTCATAGAATTGTACATTAGTCTTTCATGAGTGTTTATGAGTAATATGATAGATATGTTTTGTTTGTTTTTTATGACTTTTAATGGTTTGTTCTTTGTTCTTTGTTCTTTGTTATTTTATTTTATTATTTTTTGGTTATTTCCTCATTTATGGTTTAAGTTACACATTCTTTTCTTACGGTTTTGTTTGTTTGTTTGTTTATTTAGATTTACATTTTCTTATTTTATAATTTTATTTTGGGGGTTATTTTATAAAAATATTTATTTAATATAATTATTTGTATATATATGTATTCTTAATGTACTAAATTAATAAACTAACGATCACTTCATAAACTAATATACTAATAACTTCATAAACTAACAACAATACTTAAATGAATTTAAACTATCAATACTCAGCAACTACTAAAGAGGCAGCACCCATACCAGTCCCAATACACATTGAAGTTACACCAATACGTTTCTTCATACGCTTGAGTTCGGGGAATATGGTTGCATATTGGCGAGCACCGGTACAGCCTAAAGGATGACCTAAAGCGATAGCCCCACCTTGTGGATTTACTTTATTAATATCAATATTAGCAGCTTGGCAACTATAAATAGCTTGACTTGCAAAAGCTTCATTAATTTCATAAACATCAACATCATTAACTGAAATACCAACTTTATTTAATAAATGTGGAATAGCAAAAGCAGGACCTACACCCATAATTTCTGGAGGCACACCAACTACCACGCCATCAATAAACTTTCCAATAATTTTTTGATTTAATCTTTCAGCAGTTGATCTTTTCATTAGTAAAACAGCTGCGGCTCCATCAGAAACTTGTGAAGAATTTCCAGCAGTAGTTGTACCATTTTTTTTAAAAGCTGGTCTAATTTTTGAAAGAGATGCAATATCTACATTATAACGTATACCATCGTCTTTATCAACAACAATTGTTTTTTTTTCTTTTGAAACAGGATCAATGAATTCAGTTTCAATTGGAATAATTTCATCGTTAAAATATCCAGATTTCTGAGCAAATTCTGCTTTCTTAAAGGAATTTACAGCAAAATTATCTTGATCATTTCTACTAATATTATATTTATCAGCAACATTTTCACTTGTAATACCCATTGGAATAAGACATTTTTTTGCATCATCATTTTCTAAAACTTTTTCAGAAAATGAATTTAATGACATTGCACCATAATCATTTGTCATAGATTCAACTCCAGCCCCAATACCAATATCAATTTGTCCTGATTGGATTTCTCTAACAATTGTCATTATTGAAATTAATCCTGATGAACATTGTCTATTAATTGAAGCAAATGGTACAGTATAAGGAATTCCTGCTGCTAAAGATGCAGCTCTATATTCTAATGCTCCTGCTCCTTTTGAAAGAACATTTCCAACAATAACATCACCGATTAAACTTGGATCGATTTTAGATTTTTCTAAAATTCCTTTAAGTATACCTAACAACAAATCAACTGATTTTGTGTCTTTAAACCCACCCTTTTTACCTTTTGTTACTGCTGTGCGATAAGCCGCTGTGATTACAATATCATCTGGTTTTTTTTCTAATAATTTATTTAAATTTGAGTTGTTTAAGTTTCCACTTAAATGTGAACTGATTTGATTTAGTCTACTGGTCATTTTAGCTGTGACTTTTATTTTATTTTATTTTTTTCTTTATTATTTATTATTATTATTTATTATTATTATTTATTATTATTATTTATTATTATTATTTATTATTATTATTTATTATTATTATTTATTATTATTATTTATTATTATTATTTATTATTATTATTTATTATTATTATTTATTATTTATTATTTATGCTAATATATATATATATATATTTTAAGTTTACTAAGGTCTTAATTTATACACTTTTTCATCTCCGCTATTTTTCGCTTATTGTGGGGTAAACAATTACCGAGGTCATGACTTATTTATGACTAATACTTTACTTTCTGATGTAATATTTCTATTACTAATACATGATTTAATATTAGGTAATAGCATAATAAGTTGGGCCTTTCGGTTATAAATGAAAACCTCGGGAGGCAAATGCGATAGTTTTATATTTACATAGACTTACATTATTAGTATTCTATAATGTAATAAATTAGATTCTATTTAATCAGTTTTTGTAGCACTAGATAAGTTAGTTAGCAGGATGGAAATAAGTAAGAAATGTGTAGAGATAAATGACATGGTAGTATAGTATAATATATAGTATAATATATACTATAATAATATATACTATAGTATATACTATAATAATATATACTATAATAATATATACTATAATAATATATACTATAATAATATATACTATAGTATATACTATAATAATATATACTATAATAATATATACTATAATAATATATACTATAATAATATATACTATAGTATATACTATAATAATATATACTATAATAATATATACTATAATAATATATACTATAATAATATATACTATAATAATATATACTATAATAATATATACTATAATAATATATACTATAATAATATATACTATAATAATATATACTATAATATAATATATACTATAATATAATATATACTATAATAATATATACTATAATAATATATACTATAATAATATATACTATAATATAATAATAATAATAACAGTAATAGTAACAATAGTAATAGTAAATGATGTAAAATAATAAACACACTATAATTGCGTACTTGTTATACACAATTGAAAATGGGTTCAAAAAACAATAACTCACCTATAAATTCTCCGTACAAAAACAAACGCGGATAAAAACGATATGGACCCAATAATAATCCCATAAACCAAACAACATAAAATAGAATAACCAAAGTATAAAACAATAGTTACGAAATTATTTATATCCAATTTAAATATAAAATACCAAATTAAATAAAAGAAAATCCATATAGCTGATCCTGCTCCATAGATAAAGGCATTCCACCACCAACGATGATTTTCTGCACATAGTTGGAAATAAATACCAGTAATTGAAACTTCAATAACAACAATTATCATTATTAAAAATATACCACCAAGAAATCCATATACATAATAATAATAACCAGTATTATAATTCCAAACTGATTTCATAACAAAAATTAATTCAATAAAAATCACTGCGAATGATATTAAACCGCTTATTAATAATGAAGGAATTGTACGTAAGAAAAAAGGTTGTTTTGGTATTTGACGAGGAATTACACTTGCTTGTGATGGAAATTTAATTGCATCTCTTTTATTACCAATATAACCACCTAATATTACAAGCGGAAGATTGATAAAAAACCACATTGCTAATAAACTTACTACTGTACCAAAAGGTAAAGCAGATGAAGAAGAAGCACCCCACACGAAAAAATTTAATAAAACGACAATTAAAAGTATTATTGATGGTAAAACAGTGCCAGTTCTAATTGAATTTTTCAGCCAATTTTGATCTAAAGAAAATGCTTTATTTAATATAGCACTTATATAACCAGCTACAATACCAGAAAATGCAAAGAAAAATAATGAATATGAAATTAATCCACCCCTATAAGAAGGTTTAAATAAACCAATTGATGCAAATATTAAAATAATTAAAGTCATTGTAAGTAATTGTGCACCATTTCCAACCAGTATTGTTAATAAAGTTGCATTCTTTGGCGGCCTAAAAACATCAGAATGTAATAATTTCCAACCTGTAATCTCATCTTTATGATTGTTTGGATTATTATTTTTATTAATTTCAATATCAATATCAGAATCTTTCATAAAATTATAATGTTCAATATCGTTATATAACGTTCTTATAATAATTATACCAACAATTACAGTCAAAAAAAATGCAATAATTATAGAATGGAGTAGTGATAACCAATGAACATTTTTAGATTCATCTTGAATAAGATATTTATCCCATCTTGATGACCATTCAGTTGAATCATCATAAACCCAAGAAACCGAATAAGAATATGAAACTGGGAAATTAATTTCCTTTCCAGATTTATTTTTCTTTTTTTGTTCTTTTAAATCAATATCTGGAAGTATTAAAGGTTTCAATTTATTTAAATCCTTTGAGCCACCTAAACACTTTCCTGTTGGATCATTTATTGAATGTGGATAAATTTCAAAACCTATAATTTCAAATAAATCAGGATGCAAATCAGATGATTTATATTTCAATACTATTTTGTAATGATTGTTTAAATAAATATTACCATCTTCAACTTTACCCAATGGAAAACCAGGATGGTAATGTGATTTACTTTCATCACTTGATAATGTTACTGAAGCAGAAGGAAGACCATCTATTAACCATTCAGCATAATAATTGTCACTAATTAAAGATCTAGCTCTTAAAATTTCTTGTTGTGTTAAATGTTTCGTACATAAGATATTACAATTTATATCTTTTTTCATTACAATATCAAAATCTGAAGCAGAAATTCTGTCTCCACGTAATATTTCCCCTAAATTTAATCTTAATTTTTTTATTTTCTCCTTTGGTTTACATACAAAACCTATTTCGTAAAATGCATAGGGCAATTGTGTGTGATCGGAAAATACTTTATTTACATAAAGGGGTATTTTTTCCGCAAATTCATACGTTTGTGCGTTCCATCCTGTTGGTTAGTATATATGTGTACAAAAAATATTTTTGTATATAAGTCATATATAAATATATATTATAAATCTTAAATAAAAATAATTAAACTAAGGTATTATGCATTATAATGCAAAAATCAATAAATAGATAAATAGATAAATAGATAAGTAAACAAATAAATAATATATGCATGTATATATTTAAAATCATATTATATATTATTTTATGATATTAAATTTTGTATACTATAAGCCGTATTAATAATAAAAAATATAGCGATATTTGCTTAAATTAAGTTTTGATGCTTTAATACTTTTTAAATGGGGTATTTGAACTTTATTCTAAGAAGAAAGATAAGGTAATTCTGTAAACCTCAAATTTAAAATATACATATTGAGAAAAAAAAAAAAAAAATAAAATAAAATAAAATTAATCCAAACTTGAATATACTGTAATATGATTAGTATCACAAAAGTTTATATGAATACTTTATCTTGTATACCAGTGACTATAAATTTAACTTTATAATATACGCAGATTAATTAAAATAATATTAAAATTTTATTAATAAGCTTAGAAGTATATTAATACAAATATTAAATTTCTTAATAATATTTTAATAGATTTTTTATGATCCCAAGATATAATAATAATACTAATACAATATTATTTAAGCTAAACCAACAATAAAAGCAAACGGAAAAATTCTAATAAGATCCTATTTATTATAGTTTAAACATAAAAAATATGATATTATAATATAAAAAAATACGTTCTGAATAAGCAAGAACAGTCAACAAATAGAGTTATATTTTTAATATTTTTTATATTGATTTGGTATTAATAAAACTAATAAGCTTTGAAGAATTTATGATAAGTTTATAATTATTTTCATCAAGTGATTAAAAAACTTTAATAAATATTTTTAAGTCTGGTATTCTTTATCTATATAATTATCTTTATACTTTGCTTATTTATTTATTATTTATTATTTACCGTCTACCATTTTTTTCCTATTTATCTATTACTTATTTACTAAAATTAAATTGTAAATAAACTACAAATTATAAAATAATAATTACACTAAAATATAAAATATAATAGTATTTTATTACTTTATTTAGTATTTAATCTTCTATAAAAATCTTACCTGGTATATGAAACGCCTGTGCTATTCCAGCACTAATAAGTAATATTCTAAGAAAATGCATTTTAATAAAATAAAAATTTCATTACAAGAATAATAACTAATGAGAAAAAAAAAAAAAAAAAAAAATAATATATTTATATATTTATATATATATATATACATATATCTATATATATATTTATATAAAAATAAAGTAAAAATAATATTAACTCCTGTAACCCTAGGACAGAAATAATTAAACTCAACCCTGGTCTAATAATAATTTTATGAATACTTACGAAAACTTGCTATTTTTAGAGAAAATATATTTTATTATGAAACCCTAGAGATCTTTAACTATATGAAGTTAAACCCTAGGAATCGTAAATCTTAAAAAAGTTAAATAATTTTTAATATGTTCATCTTATGTTTTAAATGCAGCCTTATAATAAAATTCCTAAGAAATCTTAATAGTTTTTAATACAAATATATGGAATCCTTTACAATTACCATAAAAATAAAACCCCCCCAATGATTACATAATTTATATTTATTATTATATTCATATACTATTTACTTATATAAACATTATAATTTATTTGTAATTATGAGTAATCACACTATGTTAATTATAATATAACATAGTAAACGAAATTCACAGTCCAGGACCATCTAGATAAACCTTGGAAACCTGATGTGCTATCTCGAGACGTAACTTTAAAACTAAATTTTCAATAGTGACTTTATCTTGTCCAGTTTTAACAGGATTATATCTTATAAATTTTTCTACATCTTTTAAACTATTTTTAAAATTCTCTTCATCTTCTTCCCAGTTTCTTAATCCTCCCAAAAGAACTATCAACTGTTGTGTATCAAACACAAGACCATTATCAAAATTAATATTAATATAATCACTTTCCTGATTTTTATAATGATTAATTGAAGTTGCCTCAAGTATTCCAAATACATTGTAGAATAATAATCCAATTAACCTCTTTGGTAAATATGGAAACGTAAGCAAAGATATTAGATAATTACCAGCTAATTTCAAATCTCCGCTATCTCTGTGTTGATAAAAAAGTATTAATACCATTAGTGGAGATAACACTTCTCTCAATTCTTTAGAGCAGTTTTCGGTATTATGACAATATAATAAAATTTCTTTTTTCGATTCATCTTCTATTTGTTTGTTGTTTATTAATGTTTCTTCAAAATATTTCCACAATAGATCTTTTGCTAGTGTTTTATTTCCATTCTCTATGGCAAACTTAATTGCATCAATTTTATAAGAGTTTGAATAAAGTTTTCGGCTCCATGTCTGTAGTTAGTAAGTGTTTGATATATGATAAACCTAATAAATTACTTAATTATGTTAAGCTCTATAAGGTAATTTAATTTCATATTTGAAAATATCTGTCTGCACAAACACATTCTATTAATAAATATACATTGATATACGTATATTTATTAATAACTTAATGTAAATGAAAAAGATAAAATATGAAAAAGCAACAAATAAAATAAATTCCAAAAAAAAAAAAATTTGAAGAATTATAATTTATCATGTAACACTTTTTTGCATGCATAATTAACTCACCCTTGATATTGTTAAATACTCCACTTGGAGTCCCAATCGTTTACAAATATCCAACAATTTGTAAGCCACTTCTGTGGACTGTATGTTATACCGAGTTATAGCATTACCGATAGCATCTGTAGCTTCATCTAAATCTAAAGAAATAAGATAATCAATTCCAAAAAAAAAAGTCTTTAGATTTGATAAACACTTAACACCATGTTGTAATATTAGCCAATCCCTTATACCTAAATTATCAGACAAGTCTAAATAATCAAGTAAAAGACCATGTCTTTCACATAAATCTGCCAAATGAGCAGCAACACATAAATCTAAACTTTCAGTTAAAGCTAAAAATTTTGCAATATTACCTAGTAAAATATCAGCAACAATAACTTCCCATAGTACACTCATATTTAATGGATGTGAATTAATTGATAAATAATAATAATGTGATAATTGATTTGTATCAGAATCATGTAATAATAGTAAAGCAGCAACGTTTTCATACCAAGTATTCGATAATTTTATTATTGTTTCACTATCACCTCTTAAAATCATTGTTAAATTTTTAAAACCTCTTTTAATATCACGATTTTCAATATAATCAATATCATCGTCAAGCTCAATAACCTGTGCTCTCCAATCTAGATATTCTGATGAAAAAGTTTTAAATGAATTAAAATTAAATGATTGTAAAAGTAAAATTATCATTTTTAAACAATTAACCGAGCTCGGATCAATAAGTTCAAATCCTGCATCATTTAACGTATTTGCACATGGTCCAAAAAGACCTCTTAATGCGCAACGATAAATGTAATCCCAAAAATATGGATATTTTAGTGGTGGTTGACACATCATAATTGCTTTTGCTTCTTCAGTTGATGGTTCTGGATCTGTTCTATTAACCCATTCCATTAGTCCTTTTGCTATACCATCTGGATGTGTATTAAAATAAATTATTCCAACACATTCTGAAATAACAAGTGCATCAATTAAATCGTTTGTCTCTAAAGAAGGTGTATTCAAAATTAATGAATTTATAATTTTTAACATAATTTTAAAAAATCTAGGAGAAAAATCTTTCAAAGTACCAGGTGTATTAGGAGCAACTAATTCATTTTCATTTCCATTCAAGCCCTTTAAAGGTCTATCAACTTCATCTAATTTCTCGAAAAAATCATGAAATTTACAAATTAACTTAAAATATTCATCTTTATCATAGTCATCATTACTTTCAATTAAAAACAATTCATTTTCAACTTGATTTTCAATTTTATTTTTTTCATCATCGTTACTTTTATTAGAAATCCACATTATCCCATCATTTTTTAAAGGGTGTAATTCAAATTTTATTGTACGACCATTCTTTTGCCATTCTGACAATTTTCCTGCCTCAATTGGTGCATTTGGCATATAATAAATTAATGCCTTTTCATCATCATTATTATCTTGATAAATTTCTTCTTCATTAGAATACTCGTTAGAATTATTACTATTGTCAACAATATCAATTGTGTCAATCTTATTTAAATTATTCTGGAAACTATTATTATTAGAAAATTCTGCATTAAATTTAAATTCCATTTGAGTTTATAAATGTATGAAATATAAAATAATAATATATTTATTATATACGATGACTTTATATGCTTCAGGGAAGGTTTTACTTCACGAGATATGTTTCTGGTATGAAATATACACGATTCCGGTATGAAATATATTGAGTATAATTCGTCATAACAACCATCTCTATAACAACCCAGTAGTCATGGAGATATACTTTTTATAATCCGTTGTTACTGTGATTTTATTTGCTTTACTATTTATTCTTTATTACCACACTAACAAATAAATTAAATAAATTATTCAACGAAAAGAATATAATTAACTTAGAAAAGTAGCTTAGATTGTACAAACAAACGTAACACGTAGAAATAAAATGAAAATAAAAGATTAAAATAAAAAATAAAAAAATAAAAAATAAAAAATAAAAAAACTAATGAACCATTAATCTAAAAAATTTAAAACCTAAAAACTAAATAAAATAAAATAAAGTCAAATACTGAAATAAGAAAATTCGTAATAATAGTGCGTAAAAAATATTAGAAATAATAATTAAAAATTAGTAAATTAAGAAAATTGCACATCGATCGTAGTAACACAATAAGAATACAAATGCGAAAAATAAACAAAACAGAATATATAAATAAAGTAGATAAGTAAACAAAATTAGAGAAAAAAATAAAAAAGATATTATAAAAACACATTGTAGAAAAAATATTATAAGTATATTGTAGAAAAAAAACAAAAAAGAAAAGAAGGAAAAAATATAAATAAATAAATAAATAGATAAATAGATAAATAAATAAATAGATAAATAGATAAATAAATAAATTAAATTAAAACAAGCCGCAACATATTGTATAAGTTAGATCCACAAATAAATAAAGAAATAAATAATAGTATTTAAATTTTAATTTTTTGAATTTTGAATTTTGAATTTTGAATTTTGAATTTATTTATATTTTGCTGTATTCATTTTTTTTATTAAATTTCATTTTATTCGTTTCATTCAATCTCATTTCATTGTATTGTATTGCATTAAATTTTATATAATAATCACTTGGCTATTTCAGGGTAAATAGCAGTATCGTTCTCCTCAGCGCGTTTCATGAGTTCTTGAGCTTTCTTGATCGATATTGTAGGAGTAACACAAGATGATATAACAGGAACTGAATCGTCACGATCTATTGTGGCCTTCATTAAAGCACCCATCCAAGCTTTCATTTCCTCTTTAGTATCAACAGCAAAATAATGAACTTTAGGAACTGTAAATGTTACACCTTTCCTTGATCCTGGTCCAGGTGGCATAATTTTAAAACAATATCTACCTGATCCAGTTCCAGCAGCATATAAAGCAATAAGCTTATCTTCGCCATCAGTTAATGGAAGAACACTATGGCAATTAATATCTATAAGCCCCTTTTCGCGTATATCCTTTTCAGAGACAAAATAAGATAATCGCGTGCCATGTAGTACAAAATAACGCGATTTCCATGTACCTACTTTAAGTGCACCTGCCCCCTTTTTAGACATCCACCCATAAAAATCAGCATCTTTTATAGCTTGTTTAGGAGTTATGTCTCTTATTCCTTCTAGAAATGCGGATGTGTTCTTTTTAGAATTTGATTTTTTCTTTAGTGTTAACTGTCTTTGCCAATCACTTCCTGATAATGTAGATGATGAATTTCCATTTTGAACTGAATTTTTATGTACTAAAGAAGTAGAACTTGATGGATAAAAAGGAACACTATGATGACTGTTAGTAGCATTTAGATTTGGAGTTAAACTTGAGTGGGTATTGTTATTAGACATCGAATTACTTCGAATAGTACTTTTAGTTGCAGTTGTAGTTGTATTTGAATTTTTATTTAAATTATTGTCTTTATGTGAATTTATGTTTCCATTAGCATTTGAGTTTAAATTTGTGTTTGTGTTTGTGTTTGAGTTTGAGTTTGAATTTGAATTTGTATTTATGTTTGTGATTGAGCTTGTGGTTGTGTTTGCACTAGCATTCGGGTTTGCTATTTTTGTTGCAGTTCTAGGTGGGGTGTGAATCATATTTCCATGAAAAACATCACTTGATTTTCGTCTTTCTCTATCTCTATCTCTAATTTGTGTACGAAATACACTTGTAGTTGGTGAAGTTGGGCTTTCTTCATAAACTTTTGATATACCCCCTATTATTGGAGTTACAGGTTGTGATTCAGTACGTTCAGTAGAAAAACTAGCCTCCGATGAATGAAGTGGATTAACAGCTACTCCTGAATCTGAAGTGTGCGTACTGCTTGTTGTGTTTGGATGATCATTATTTGAAATATAATTTGAATAATCCGAATTCAAGTTTGCATGGCCATTAGAAGTGAGAGAAGAGGTTGGATTTAAATTTGAAGAAAATCTATTATTAGTTGATCCAGGAGAAGATAATGGAGGAGAAGATATATCTGCAGGATTTGGTGATAAAACATAAGAACGAAGTCTAATAATTTCTTGATGAATTTCAAAACGTGGACCAAAGATATTAATATCTAATTCTTTTAAATGGTTTAGTTCTAAAGCTAACAATGTTTTTCCGTATATTTTATGTTTAATAAAGCAGTTACAAATTACTGGATCAAAACCTAAAGATTCGAAATGGTTAGAAACTTGAGTTGGGGTCCAGTTAAGTATGTCATAATTTGGAAGGGATTGTGTATTGTTGTTATCATTGTAAGATACATTAGGAGACAATGAGTTGATAAATTCAGTGTTATTTGTTGTAGAGGTAATCGAAAGATTTGAGTCAGTGGTTCTTAAAGCGTCAATCGCGTTTTCAATATCATTTAAAGTTGCATCTACTGAGAGAGGATGTTCATTGAATGTATGACTTTGTTGGATATAGTTTTGGTTATAGTTTTGAATATAATTTTGATTATAATTTTGGTTTTGATCATGAATTTGATTATAACTTTGATTATAATTTTGATTTTGATCGAGAATTTGATTATAATTTTGATTATAATTTTGATTTTGATTTTGATTTTGATTTTGATTTTGATCTTGGTCTTGGTCTTGAGTTTGGTTATGAGTTTGAGTGTGATTTTTGCTATTATTTTGACTATGATCACTATGATCGTTTTGAAGGTATAAAGGTGATACTTGATTTGAATTTTCTATATTATAATGTTTCAGGTCGATTTTAGAATGTTCTCTTTCTATTGATGGGATAAAAGGAGGTTCGGTATTTTCATTAGAGTCATTTAATACCAGACTTTTTACTGTTTTATCAAGATTATTTTCATTAGTTTTAGTAGAATTTGTAGTTGTATCATTTGATTTTGATATATTGTTTGGATTTATATTAAATTTATTAAGAATATTAGAATCCATAGGAACAGTATAAAT
This sequence comes from Botryozyma mucatilis, assembly GCA_030571375.1. Lineage (NCBI taxonomy): Eukaryota > Fungi > Ascomycota > Trigonopsidomycetes > Trigonopsidales > Trigonopsidaceae > Botryozyma > Botryozyma mucatilis. The sequence continues at coordinate 27,188 of JAJLXO010000221.1, read as the reverse complement.
ATGTGGAAATAAACCAGCCATTTTTGTTTCTGTATTTAAACCAAGAAACCAACCATCACCAAACCCCTCATCAGTTTCAAGTACTTGAATTATTGTTCCTTTATCAAAGCTCACCTCATCTTCTGCTCTTGCTGTAAATTTGTGTATTGCTATTCTTTTTTGTCTTTCCATAATAAATATATCAGACTATACACTATAAAATAGTGTATAGTATAGATTTATTAAAAAATAAAATGTTAAATATAAATAAGTGCTGAATATTAGTTAGTATCTGCAATAATAAAAGTATACAACCGTAATAAAAAAGAAATAATAATATAATAATATAATAAATAATAAATATTAGAAAATAAATAATAATAATAATAATATTATTATTATTATTATTATTATTATTAAATAATAATAATGTATGCTAGATAATGAATAAAATTAATTAAATAGTAAATAGCAAATAAAATATCTAACTAATTAATTAATTAATTAAAAATAAATCAATAAATAAAAAAAAACAAATTGTAAAAATAAAAAATAAAATAAAATCAATAGTATAATATAACAGCAAAGCTTACATAATAAATATTCCGCAACGATTATATAATCTATTATTAATGGTCAAAATAAGAAAAACAAAAAACAAAAACAAAAGAAATAAAAAAAAAATAAAAATAAAAACCCACTGAAAAGAAATTAATAAAATAAATAAATAAAATAAAAGTAAAAATAAAATATACCGTATAGCAACAAAAATGAAACCAGTGAAAAATATTATCCGTAAATAATTAATAAATAGCAACAACAAGTTACAGTATGCAATCTATACAGTACGCTTATACAGTATGCATGTATATATGTATGTATGTATATATATATGTATATATGTATATATATATATATACACGCATGTATACCCACTTACTGTATGTATGTATGTATACTATATGTATACTATGTAGGAACCGTTGCTATGATTTATTCTGTTGCTATGCAGTTAACGAAGTTTAACAAAAATGTATTACTATATACTGACTGCTTACTAAGTTATGCAGGTATATTACTAATGTTTTTTGCACTAGATATTAGTATTTCTTTTGTAGGATAAGCTGTATAAGATTGAGATTGTAATTTGTAATTATGTGGACAATATATAATAAGATATTGTAAAATATCATAAAATATGGTAAATATAATATAATAAAGTAAACACGTAAATAAGAACTGGTGATCTATTTATATATTATGAAAATATAAACTGTGACAATATATAAAACTCTAACCATCAACAGTTCTTTCTGCTTCTTTGTCTGTTTCTTGTGTTCTTACGTTTCTTGTTTTATTCCTCCGATATTGTGGTATAATTGTACTTAGCAACGCGCGTTGTGTAGTTTTAGTTATGTAATCCAATCTTTGTCGTGGAATATATGATGATTATATAATTACGCGCAAGCTATTTATAATATATTGCTTATAATTATGTAATGTTTTTTTTTCTCGTACCTGTGTACCTAGGTTTATAAAAAGTATAAACATGTATGTACAATTAGCTAATAAGTTATATAATTCCGCATGTAGCATAAAATATGAAATATTAATATATATATATACTTTAATACATATCTTGTATACTATGCCTATTTAATATATAAATATATAATCTACGATTGTCATATGTAATATTTACTATTATGTATAAAAAATACTGTTTTTTTTTCTATTGTCTCCCTGATAGTCCCTTTGCAATCCTATAGTGTTACCCTGTCTGTGGTGCTGGCAACGGAAATCTCAAAACGTGTTCTTTGTCTATACTTTTTACAGTTTGTCTGCATTCTTTATATTTTACTACATATTTTACTACATATTGTACTACATATTTTAAATTATTTATGTTTTAATTTTTATACTTAACTTTCCATTATATATAATTTCCAATTTACACAAATTTGATTCACGTATACAAAGATATTTTTAATACTGTTAGGAAATGTATATACAATGAATTTTTATTTTCATTGATAATGATATTTTTACTTTTATTATATTTTATTTATTTATTTATTTATTTATTTATTTATTTTTTTTATCTATTTTAAATTTTTCCTTAGCGTGCGTAAAATTACACTCAATTTACCTCCATCACTATATCAACGCCGCAAATCTGAAAATCTACTAAATTTCTAAATCATCTCAAAGACAGCAATTTAAGTCTTGATGAGATAATTTATAAGAAGCAAAAAAAAAAAAAAAAAAGGTATTTTAAACTAGATAGCTGTCTTATATTGTAATTATACGGTCGAGTTTATAAGGATTTTTTATACAATTAAAATATACAAGTAAACTTATATATATTATGTATAAAATTATAAACAGTAAATATAGTTATATACATTATGTATAAAATTACAAACAGTAAATATAGTTATATACATTAAATAAACGTAGTACTAGACATATATAGTAAGTTATTTTAAAGAAATATATACGTAACATAATTTACTTATGTATATTATTTATCACTTTAAATATTAGCATTATCTAGTAACTATTAATTTTGCTTTGCATATACAATGGGAATACATAATATTAATACATATACATACATAAACTTTTAAATACGCCTATAACATGCAACGTACTTGTCACCTCCATTTCGAGCAACCTTCTTTCCCTCTTCTGTATCATTTAACATTAATTTCACACACTTGTCATTACTCTCCCATTCTTTCGAAAGTCGTTCAAACAGAGGATGTAAGTTTAAATGTTCAACCATCCATAAATGTAAATCATATACATCAGTAATCGTATATAATACACCATCTGAACGTAAAATATAAGCATACTCTGATAATAACTCATTAGTAATAATTCTCATTTTATGTTTCCTTTGTTTGAAATGTGGATCAGGAAAACAGAAAAACATTTTCCATAATTGTCCTTTAACAAAAAAATTTGGTAAAAATTTCATCGCATTTCCTCTCAATACTGCTATGTTATTATATTTTGTCTTAGACTCAATAATAGAATTATCAGTAGTACCGTCATCTTTTATCTTTCCATCCATGTTTTGGCACCGTAGTGCAATAATTCTATCTTGTACATATTGTGTAACCTGTGACCGAATTTCCATTCCTAATATTAATTTTTCTGGAAATTCTGATGCCAATGAAATCAATAACCCACCAAATCCACATCCAATATCTGCAATTTCAACCCTGTTCTGATGTCCACTATTAATACTGTTCCCACTCTCATCAAAATAATAAGGATATAATTTATGCCAATTCATTTCATCAGGATTTACTGGATAATCTAACATATGATCCGAAAATGGATTAGAATGAGCTCTTTGTCGATAGTATTTTTTCTGCAATATTAGTTAGATAAAACCAAATATCTGACACTATCAATTGAACTCACCTTTGGTAATTTAATTTCTTCCTCATTTTTAAAATCAACTAATTCAGTTCCTGGCTTAATTTCTCCAAGTATTTCTCTTTTTTTCTTCTGTTTTTCTCGATACTCTTGTCGTTTATGTTTGGCGGTTGTTTTATCTACACCATCTTTAGAATCCATTGAATTCTTAGACTCCTGTGAGTTTTTTGACACTTCATTATCTGCTGACATTTTTAAATAAAAATCTAATTATATTTTATTTAAATCAATAATAACTGATTTTACCAAATTCCTGCTGGCCAAAATTCTTTAATCTATGTATTGAGATCTGTGACCTGATTAGGAACTGTATTCCTATGTATTATAAACTTGATATAAACCGGGTAAGTTTTCTTAAATTACTATGCTTATATCAAATCAAATATTTCGAACTCATTCAGGCACAAAATTTACTTACAATTGTATATTTACTTATATTTTCCTTTGTATATTATAATATTTAATTACAAATTAATAAATTATTAGAAAATAATAAATAAAGAACTTTAATATATACTGAAGTTAATCAAAGTTGATATTTTTGTATAATTTTTATTGTTTGTCTGTATTTTTAATTTAATTTAATATAATTTAACTTTATCGTTATTCCCATTAATTCCCGTTGACTCTAATGTTATTTAATATTTTATATTTTATTTCCATTTACTACAATGTTAATTCATTATTATAATATTGGCCTATGCTAACGCACTTTCGCCTTCTTGTGATAGTGAATAAAATTCGCTATTTTTGTCAGCTAATAAATTCTGTGGCGTATCGAATTCAACAACTTCTCCCTTTGATAAAACAACGATACGATCAGAATCCATAATTGTATTTAACCTATGTGCAATTGTAAGAATTGTCCTATCTTTAAATTCGGAGCGTATTGTTTGTTGAAGAACTTGATCTGTTTGAACATCAACCGCAGCTGTTGCTTCATCTAATACTAATATAGTTGAAGGAGTTAATAATGCCCTGGCAAGTGATAATAACTGCCTTTGTCCAGTAGAAAAATTAGATCCATATTCTGAGACAGCTGCATCTAGTCCTCCTTCCATTGCAGAAATATGTGAAACTAAATGTGATAATTTAAGGACATGCCATAATGTTTCATCAGAATGAACATGTTCAGGATCTAAATTATCTCGAACTGTTCCTTCAAATGCTTGTGAATCTTGCGGAATAATAGCAAGTCTAGATCGCAAATCTTTAAGTCCTATTGTAGATGTATTTAAGCCATCAATTTCAATATGACCACTTGCTGCTTCAATTATTCTAAATAATGCTAATGTAAGTGAACTCTTCCCAGCACCAGTACGTCCAACTATTCCAATCTTTTCCTTTGGTTTAACATTTAGGCTTATATCTTTTAAAACTAAATTAAGTCCCTCTCTATATCTTGCGGAATATTTTTCAAAGCTTACATGCCCTTTGCTAGGCCAATCAGTTGGTGGTCTATTATTAGGAATCACCTCAGGTGCTTCAGGTTTTAAATTTGTATACTCCAGTATACGTTCTACTGAAACAATATTAGTTTCAACATCAACTGTCATTCTAACAATCCAATTTAATGATTGAGTTATTTGTAAAGCATATGACATAGAAAGACCAACTATTCCTGGAGAAATAGAAGAATAAGTAACTGCAATTATTGTAAGGATAGCAGCAAGGAAAATAATTACTGATCCTAAAAATTCTAAACGGACAGCTAACCATCTGTTTGCAGAAACTGAGGGGAAATATGCAGACATATTTAAATCAACTGCACGTTCATTTGATTTATTGAATCTATTAATTTGATCGTATGCGCGAATTGTTGTAATCCCTCCTAATGATTCTTGGAAATGGGCATAAATAGGTGATTTAGTAACTGAATCTAATCTTTTAAGTTCTCGAGATGTTCTCAAATAAAACCTTTGATAATAAATATATAAAAATGAAAGAGGGAAAATAAATAAAAGAAATCCGGGCGTTGAATATGAAATAACTATAAGTGTAAAGAGAACTTTTACTGAATTCGCAAAAAACATAGAAAAAACTCGAGAAAGAATTTCATCTACTTTGTAAATATCTGATGAGAATCTATTTAAAATTCTTCCTACTGGCGTTGTTTCAAAAAACGACATCGGAGCTCGAACTACAGAGTGTGCCAAGTTATTATGAAGAACTGTTGCAGATTGAATATTACAAAAAATCCAAAGAATAACTGTTTGAATAACAGTACAAAATGCAGAAGTAATACCAAAAGCAAAATAAATGCCTAAATATTTAGATGCATGAGCATTAAACCCTAATTTAGTATTAACTTCTGCCCAATGCTTAAGCCATACATTACCACCAACAGAAATAGCCATAGAGCAAACCAAGAATAATAAAAATGCAACGACACCATAAATATTTGAAGCTTTTGCATACTCTTTATATACCGACCATTTAACTTTACCTTGCTCTGAAACTTCTTTGTTTTGTCCAAACTTTTGAACTTCAGTAATACCATTATTCTCTAAATTCTTCAATGTAGGGGGTGAATTAACAGAACCATTAAGATTTTTAGCTTTTTTAGAAGTAGATTCATTTGATATAGAAGTATTTGTACTTTTTACTTTACTGTTTTTCAAATTTTGGATAGATGAAGCAACAGATGTAGAATTTTTAGAAGATAAATTAATAGAAGAAGCAGCAGTACTAGGCGGTGCTGATTTCCTTATTCCACCAAATTCTTTTAGTAAAGCATAGACTTTCCCTTTCTTAGATACTAATTCATCATAAGTACCTAATTCAGAAGTCCTACCTCCTTCAAGCATTACAATTGATGAAGCAATACTAAGAACGTTGATATTATTAGTTGCAAGCAAAACAGTTTTACTACCTAACATTCCAGAAGGTCCTAAAACGTTATCAAGTAAAGCACGACCTACATGTTGATCAACAGCAGAGAGAACGTCATCAAGAATATATAAATCTGCTCGAGAATATACAGCTCTTGCAAGTGCAACACGTGCTTTTTGACCTCCAGATAACGAAATACCTTTTTCACCAACCTCTGTTTGGTCACCATCTGGAAGAATTGAAAGATCTTCTCCAAGACAACAAGCTTTAATTGTTTGCTCATAAAATGCTTGATTTAACGGTAATCCAAAAAGAATATTATCTCGAACAGTTGCATTCATTATGTAAGGTGTTTGTGAAGCATAAGCAATAGATCCAGCGACAGTTACTTGACCTGAAGACTTATAAAGCATACCTAAGAAAGCTTGACAAAGAGATGATTTACCAGATCCTACTCGTCCAACTATACAACAAAGTTCTCCCGCCTTTACATCAATAGATATATCACTTAATATGACTTTATAAGATGGATGACGTTCCCATAAAAATGAACCATGTTTCATTGAAGCAACTATTGGTCTTGAATCAGAAGAGTTTGCAGAAGGTTGTGCGCTAGAAAGCGGAATGCGAGTGACAGCATCTTTTTGAAGCTCTTCAGCTGTGAGAAACTTGGTGAGTCTAGAAATTGCAACTGATGCTTCAATAGCAGACGTGACAACCATAGGGATTATTGCTAAGGGGAAGGAAAGTAAATTGAATAAAGCAAGTGCAGGAAAAACAATATCGGTAGTAAGTGGCTTTTCATTAGTGTACACAAAAATAGCAAAAGTAATGCAAGAGACAAAAAAAGGAGTACAATTCCATAAAAAGTTAGTAAGAGCTTGCCAAAGACCCATCTTTTTTAGAGTAACTAATTCTAATTTATTTCGCACATAAGCTAACTTATCCAAAAACGGGGTTTCCCAAGAATAAAGCTTGACTGATTTTATATTTGTTAAAAGTTCATTTGTAAGTCTCGTACGTTCATCCTTATTGCGCATTTGAACTTTTTGTAAAGATTTTTGTCTACGAGCAATTAAGGCATTGCAAGGAATCATAATTATAAGAATAATAAATCCAGCCCACATTGAATTACCTAAAAGTTTATAAAGACTGACCAAGCAAAGAATAATCTGAAAAGGACCAGACCAAATCGATTGGCCATAAGTAGTAAGATCTTGTAAACGCTGAACATCAACAGACATTAAATTTACAATGTCACCAGTTGTTTGCAAAACACGAGCTTCATTTGAAAGACCTAAAGCCTTTCTATAGACTGCAGCAGTTAAAGATGATTTAATATTCATACCAGTTCTAAAAACTCTATGAAAATATTGATGTAAAAATGAAGTTTGTGCTATAGCAACTACCAACATTGACAAGGCGATTACTACACCTTCAGCAATGGGAGGTTTTTTATCATCAGAGGGAGGGTATTGATACGAAGTAACAAAAATAATTAAAAGACGCAATAAATAAGGTTGAACAAAATTTAAAACATCTTGAAAAGACTTAAATATTCCACCAATAAAAAATTCCCAACCAAATGAATAAGTTAAAGCCAAAAATAAAGATGGTTTGTTTTTATGGGTTACTTGATGTTTCCAATTACGTTCAAAAGCATTATATGTTATGTCTGCAGTATTTTCATGTGGTAATTCAGGTAAATCATCAGCAGTAAGATAATGTTTGTAACCTAGTTTCATTAAGGGGGTAATCCAAGAAAATGAAAGTCTTGAAAAAATGTTTGCAACTTCGTAGGGAGGTAAAGAAGATTTACCACTTGTTGCAGTAATTCCATAATGATTATCAGTTGATGATGATAAAGCAATATATAAAGCTCGAGGATTTTCAATTAAAGACTCAGCTAATAATACAGATATCGATGAAGATAAGTATAAAACTTGAGTAGCGAAATGAAATTTAGAAAAAGTTGAAGTTGAATGAAGACGTAAAGCAAGATTAATTAATTTTAAAAAAGCGAACGAGGAATTGAAAAACCAAAAAAATAATAAAAACCCAGATTGAACTAAAGGTTGATAATAAAGTTCTAAAAAATGAGTTGGTAATATAAACAAAGTATTTAATAATAATAAAGAGAATGGTACTAAAAATGAGACATCCCATGATATGGTAATGGTAAAAGTATTAAGTATTTGTATTATAAAAGCAGATAAGACTAAAGCTAATCTTAGATACAAAGAATGTGTAAAAGCAGGGACAACTTTTGGACGTCTTAAAAACAGTAATAATTGAATAGAGCCAGTTATTACTATAAATAAAGCTAATAAAATTCCTATTGATTCTGTAAAACAAGGAGTTAAATCGCCATGTTTTGATGAAAAAGGACCCCATCCTTCTTTACTAGAACACGATAAAAATTTACACAAATGATTTGAAGATATTTTTGCTATTGAAAATAATATTGAAGGATTTTTTATTTCCTTATAATTAACATTATAATTGTAATTATTTCCTTCATTTTGAAACAATAAAGAATTTTCATTATCTTTATCTAATTGTAATGATGAAGTTGCAGTTTTTAAAATGTCATCCAAGTAGCTATTCTCAGACAAAAGTCCAAAAGCATTTTCTCTCTGATATTCCATTACCAGAAATTATTATTAAAGTATTAATTGTAATTTTAAAAGGATGTGAAATGATGTATATATATAACCTTAAATTAATTAAATATTTCCAAAATTATAAAACTATAAAATTACAGTTTCAAACTATACTTATTTTAGTTAATATCCCATAAAAATATTTAGAAATTAATACCAAAATAACAAATTGTTAAATTATAACTCTTTTTCACTCTCTTGTAAGCAATCAAAACCAGAATCTAGCAAAACAAATCAGAATAGTAGATACAGGTAATACCCAACACCAATTAGAGCATAAACCTATTAAGGAAAATAACAATTCGCTATAATAAAAATAAAAATAAATAAAAAATAATCGTAATAAAAAAAAAAAAAATAACCGTAATAAACCAATTTGTTTTGTTTTTCCCCAACAGTTTTTAAAGTTTATTTATCAATTTATTTGTTGTTGTATGTATATGTAAATGTATGCCCTTTTTATGTATGCATACATTTATTATTATTATTATTATTATTATTATTATTTCTATTTCTATTATTAATATTCTTATTTTTGTTTTTGTTGTTGTTGTTTTTTTGTATGTATGCGTTTATTGAAAAAACATTCCCTCAAATACTGACTCTCTATTATATGAGAGAAAAGAAGAATATTGTATTAATAATATTAATAATCAATATATATATACTAAAGGGGCAATTACTAATTAAGTAATATTGTGTTACTATAGTAATTCATAATCACTATAGTAACTCTATTCTACATAATGCAAAGTATTGAATTCTATAGTTAGCAAAAGAGTATTATGATTTCACGAACAGATCGAGCTTGTATGATTTGTGGAATAATTCTCCCATTTCAGGTATGGATTTATTGTTTTATGTGTTATATAGTATGTATTTTTTTTTTTGAAATATTAACTTTTAGGAATTTTCACAAAATGGTTGTCCAAACTGTGAAAGTTTACTAAACATTGCTGGTTCAGATTTAGTTTCAGATGTAACCTCACAATGTAGGTTTTAAGTAAAAATATTAAAAATTTCTATGATTAGTTATCTAACTATTATTATTTTTATCAGCATATGAAGGCATTGTAGCTTTAGGTGAACCTTCAGAGTCTTGGGTACGAAATGTTTATATGTATATATATGTATATATATATATATATATATATATATATATTTTTTTTTTAATGCATATATATTTTTAATATTGATTATCAATACTAATAGCATAGGTGGCTCGTTGGTTAAGAATTGATGGTTTCCAACCTGGAGTGTATGCTGTTAAAGTTAACGGCAAACTACCAGATGATTTAGTAAAGGAATTGAAAAGCAAAGGCGTATTTTATCGACCACGTGATGGAAGTGTGAATGAATAAATATCATTTGGGTAATTTAGTAAATAAATGTAATAATGAAATTTAATCAATATTAATGTTAAAATAAACACAAATATGTTTAAATTATATTAAAAAAAAAAAAAAAAAAAAAAAAGATTAAACATGGTGTTATAATTTGCAATATGATCCATTTTTTAATATTACAAATGACAAATTTTGTATTTCTTTTATGTAAAAACATTTTATAATAAAAATACTGATATATTAATTTCTCGTACATGAATAGAATTAACTAACAAATGAATAAGTAAAAATACAACGTAAAATACAGAAACAAACAACCGGACTAGCATATTATCGAATATTGAAGAGAAATCAATTAAAGTAGAATTAAAATTAAAATGATACAATGAACCAAATGTATTAAAAAAAAAATAATAATAATAGTAATATAATAATGTAATAATAATGATAGTGAAATAATAAATTTATGATAATAGTAATATAATATAATAATATAATAACAATTACGTAACATTCTCCTTAGTTCCAGCAGCCTCACAAGCCTTTTTCCAAGCATCAGCTTCTCTCCAAGCATTTCTTAACTCTTCTTTTAATTTTTTATTTTGCTCAGTTAAATCCGTTATGCTTTGTTCAGTTATAAGTTTTTCTAATGTCCATTTTTCAATATTTTGTGCTTCCATTGACTTTAAACGCTCAATATAATCAGCAGCAGCTAATACTATTGAACCTTTATTTTTATCATGACTTGGTACAAGTTTTGCTAATCTTTCAATACCAATATTAATTGTTTCTCTTCTTTTTCTTTCAACTTCTTTATGATTATCACGCTTTTGTCTATGCCATTCTTCCGATCCTACCAATGGTTTATCTTGAACTTCATGAGGCGAACTAGTACGATGATTATGTCCAAGAACAGATGAAGACCGACCGATTGAAGTATTTGTTGGCATATGTCCATTATGTATCTGATTATTATTGTGATGAAGATGATGCAATGAGTCTGCGGCGTTATTGAATTGATGCAAATGTTGTGCTTGTTGAAAAGATAGTTGTGAGGAGAAAATATTTGAATTTGGTGAAACAGATCTGCCCATATTTTGTGTTATATTTTGATTCTGGTTTGGATTTTGTGTTTGATTTTGATTTTGATTTGAGTTTGCATTTGAATTTTGAACTTGACTTTGACTTTGGGCTTGTGCTTGTGCTTGAGCTTGAGCTTGTGCTTGTGCTTGTGCTTGAGCTTGGGCTTGTGCTTGTGCTTGAGCTTGAACTTGACCTTGATTTAAATGGGGATGAAGAAATTGCATATTTAAACTTTGATTAGGTGGAATTCTAGTATAAGAATTTGCTTCAATTGATTGATAAGAAGGAAATTGTGTTGTTTGAAAAAAATTAATTGTTTCTTGATTGTTTGGATTTTGATTATCAGTTAAATTTGAAAAAATAGCTGGGTCAGAATAGTTTGTATTATTATTGTTATTATTTGTATTATTCGAACTAGTTGTATTATTTGTAGTATTTGTATTTTCTACATTTGCATTTGTATTTGCATTTGCATTTGCATTTGTATTTGAATTTGAATTTGAATTTGTATTCCTATTTTCTGATTTATTTATATCGTTTATTTGCCGCGTATCAGAATTAATATTATGTAAATTATTTATATTTTCAACACCATCAATAGTTTTTAAACGTTTAACTTGTTTTTCAATATTACCTTTGGATCTTCTAACACGTGACTGTAATTGAGATTGAGATTGAGACTGTGATTGTGATTGTGACTGTATCTCATTTTGTAAATTGTTAGATTCTATATTTTGGTTAGAGTTACCCTCTCTGTCAACTATACTTTCTGTTTCATTTTTACGTAAATTTTCACTAGTAGAGTGGAAAATATTATTTTCATTTGAATTTTCGTTTGAATTTTTATTAGAATTTTCGTCAGATTTAGACTGTTTAATATTGCTATTTATGTTTTCATTATTATTTTCATTATTATTTCCATTATTGGTATTAGCGGTTGTTCTGCTGGTTTCTCGTTGTAAAACTGGATCTACGGTCACGTTATTCATAGTATAAAATATAAAATTAAATTCTGTAAAATAAAATTTAATAAAACAAGTAAATAAATAGATTATAATAAACAGTAAAATAATTAATTGATGTAGTAAAAATAAATTTACTGCAAAAAAAATTTTTTTTAAAAAAAAAAAATATAAATAAATATATCTATATATATATTTATATATATATATATATTTTTACACTAATTTATTATTTATTTTGTCCCCTAATTGATTTTATTTAATTTTTTTTTTTTTATATATTTTTATTTTTTTATTTTTTTATTTTTATTTTTTTTTATTTTTATACAAAAATAATATTGTATAATAATTGTTTTTTTTTTTTTTTCAATAATAATACATTTTACGATGATTTTATGGTAATAATTGCTTACTAATATAATGTACACGTGATTCGTATTGTTATTATGAAAGTACCCTAACACTAATATTAACAGTTAATTAATAAATAAACAAAACAAAATAAGACTAAACTGTCATTAAGAAGTTGCATAATGTTATGTAATATAATTAAGTTTCAAAGCAATTGAAGTTGAATTATTAGATTTATAAAATATATTATGTAAATAATAAATTAGGCTAAGTGTAGAAAAAAATGGTTATAGTAGAAATTTAATGTAATTATATGAAAATTTATTAAAATATAAGTATAATATAAAACTCAAATATTAATAGTATGGTAAAATAAGATGAAGAAAGTATTGGTTGCTAGGACAAATGTAATTGATACAAAAAACAAAACACAGAAGATTAAATAGGATATTAAATATGTTAATATAATGAAAAAGTAGGATATTAAAAGTAATCTAGCATAAAAATATAATCCAATATGATAGTATGTTATAAGTAATATACAACAAAAGATATAGTACAGTATGTATAGTATGTATAGTATAGTATGTATAGTATAGTATGTATAGTATAGTATGTATAGTATGAACACTATGTATAATATAATATAGTATAATATCTATAATATAATATAGTATAATATATATAATATAATATATATAATATAATATAGTATAATATATATAATATAATATATATAATATAATATAGTATAATATATATAATATAATATAGTATAATATAGTATAGTATAATATAATATAGTATAATATCTATAATATAATATAGTATAATATATATAATATATATAATATATATAATATAATATAATAATAATTTAATTTAATATAATTTAATTTAATATAATTTAATCTAATATAATAAATATAAATAACACAAGCACAACATTCTGACCAATCAAAAGAAACCAATGCTTGATGCTCTTTTGACACCATTTGATTTCATTTTGACACTCTTCTGTGATTTGTTAATCTTAGTTATTTCCAGTTAATTATTTAATATTAGAATATAAATTATTAATTTACTGTACTGGATAAAGTATTTTTTATTTAATTTACTTTTTCCTTCATTCCTTCCATTACTTACAACTGGTCATCGGCACATAAACGCCATTGATACGTGCCATAATGACTAAATCGGTCAAGTCATCACTATGTTTTTTATTTAATATGATGTATAATAAATATAAATATAAATATTGCTAATAAATAATGCTGATAAATAGTAAATAAATAAATAATAATAGTAAATAAAAAAAAAAAAATAAAAAAATAAAAAAAAATAATAGATAATAAGATATAACCGTAATAATGCTTGATAAAGAATCACTAGAAGCCCTCCATCATCTCGAAAGCGTCTTGCGAGTTCGTCACATTTCCTTTGTGATAACTTTAACTTGTACTGCCAATCTCAATAGTAATAATAACAATAATAATATTGTAGAAACATGGTCTTCTAAAGACCTTGAGTCAATAGATTGTGATACAGATTGCGATACAGATTTAATGTGTACAAATATAATACAAAGTCCAAACTATAATGTTAACACATTTGCCTTGGATACTAGTACTGTTGATAATAATAACAACCTTCATAAAAAAAATAATATAACCAACGACACAGGTTCGAATCTAGATTGCAACGGTATTTATGAAAATTATACCAATATATCAAATTTAAAATCAAATTTAAAAACTAATCAACAAAAGGAATATTTTGAATACACTCATACCGGTCTTGACAGACCATACCCGGTTTCATTAGATAAATTACAATCATTACCAAAATTTGTAAAATCAACAAAACATTCTTATAGATATTTACCTCTCTATAATAAAAAAATTGTCGAGAATCTATTAGTATCATTATTTTCTGAAATTCAACAAAACACATGTAAATTTATTGCAAAGAATTGGATTAAAACAATTGAACCTAAAAAGCAAACAAATTATCCTTATAATAAAGGTGATTCTTGTAAACCAAAATGGTGGCCAGTTAATCTAAGACATAAAGAGCCTGATCATCTTTTAAAAAATGAAAGAAATTCTCTTTTAGCCGCAATTGTTTTGTCACCTTTGATTAAAATTTCAACTTTAAAACTATCACTTAAAAATTCTAGTTTTATTTCTGCAAGCAAAAAACAAATTTTAAACGAAATTTTTTATATAGAAGAAATGCGTCGTTTTAATTCTTCATTGGTAATTGCAATAAGAATTTTTTCCTCTTCCTTTTATTCGCAACCAAATCACTATCTTGTTTCCAACCCGGATTTTAATTTTAATTTAGATTCCTCACAATCTTCATTAAATCAATCTCAATCAAGTTTTTCTCCTACTTTATCCGATTCAACTCTTTCATCTGTTTCACCATCATCTGCCACTCTAATTTCTACTGATATCACAACTTTTAAATCAAATCAAAATTATTCTACAGAATATACTTTTCATCCAAACGATTTTCATAAGGATCAACAACCTTCATTGTATCAACCATCTAACTCATCACAACAATTAGACACATCCAATTTAAATTCAGAGTTTTATAAACAACAGTCTCAACAATTTAGACAACCACTTGGTGAAAAAAGTTACAACATTGATAACATTCAAAAAACAAATTATTTAGTTGAATCATCAACAATTAAAAATGATTGGATTTCAAATATTGAAAGTTTGCCAAGTTTAGCATATTTCTCTCCCTCAAAAGATTTAAGTTATAATAATTACATTTATAATAATAAATCAACTAAACAAGAATCTTTATCAAAACTTCCAAATGAAGTTGGCTTGTTTGAAAATCAACACAAATACAAACAACACAAAGAAAACACCAATAAAGATAATCAAAATGATCAATTGTTTCATAAACTACAGACTTTTAGTACTCATGATTGTTTATATCTTTCGCAACACTATTATCAAAAAAAAAAATCAAATTAATACTTGGTTGAACTATTTTTATCCATTTTTGGTATTTCAACGTTTTATATAAATATATCTTTTGTTTACTTCTATAGTTTAGTTTGAAAACAAAAAAAAAAACTCATTTTGTTTACAATATAAAAAATTACAATATTATTATAGCATTCAATACCCATTTGTTTTTCACTCATACACACTGATATATATGATAATAAAAAAAATGTTTAAATTCATTTTTAATTCCATATATTGTTTTACATATATTGCATCCTATTATAAACAATTATATTCAACAGACTTTATAACTAACATTTTTATTATTATAGTCAAACGAAAAAAGTTAAATTGTTTCGATTCAAAACTATAATTCATTTCATAAATTCAAAAAAATCACTTTTAAAAGAGATAATTGATTGCTTTTCCTTACTTTGCTCCTTAGGAAAAGATAATAATAATTTTATAATATAACCCTAGTCCTGGAGAAATCAACCTACAAAATAAATTCGTTTCCATAACAAGACTTAAATTACATAGTAAATATTATAAAAACCGCAAAAAACCATGGCAACAAGTTCGATTTAAAAAAATTTGGTTTTTTTTTTTCTAAGTACCGATAAAATTTACGAGATTTCATAGTATTTTAATTGTTTTTTTTTTTCTCAGAATACTTATTTAGTATCTGTGGCTTAAAGAATTAATAATTCTTATATATTTTATGTTTTAATATTTCAATTTTTATTTTTACAGGCGAAAAGTTTTCTTAAATAGGAAGAATTATTATTGATTTGCAAACTAATTTCAAGTTTTTTTTGTAGAAAAATATTTAATTTATAAAAAAATACATAAATTATATGAAACATCTTTGGGTATAATACTTACGTTTTTTTAAAGTTATTTTTATAATTCTGTATATTCGATTAAATAATTTCCCACAAATGCAAGAAATTCGTTTTTAAAAAGTTATATTTCTTTTATTATTATTATGAGTCTCTTGAAAAATATATGTATATACGATGGCAATATTATATTGAAACGCAATGCTATCTTTGATAGCATATTTTTATTAAAAAAAAAAAAATCTGAATTATTTTATTTGCACTTGGCTAGGATTATTCTTTTTTTAAAATCCCAATTAAATCATAATTCAGCATTTGAATTGTTAGAGAGAAATAAGTTAACAAATTCAAAAAGAAAATTGAACTTGAATAATGTAACTATTCAAAACAAGATTAACCACTCTATTTGTTTTTTAAAAAAGTATTCTCGTGTACAAATTATATCTAGTAAAGATTTTACAAGTTCTCATGCGTTTTTAAATTATAAATGTATAAATAAAAAACAGCACTTTAGTACTCGGCATGGTATTCAATCAGATAGTATTTATGAACTTGAATCAGTTGATGACTTGAAAAGGCAAATCAGTTTTGATATAGCTTTTTTAAACGACTTTGTTCACAGTAAAAAAAAAGAAAAAAACGCGATGGAAAGTTCCGAGTCTTCTGTTTCCAGGTTTACATCTGATGATAGAAGAGCTGCAACTAGTATTTTAACTGTTCTTAATATTATTAATAGCACTAATGACTCGCTAGCTGGTAATCAAATAGAAAATGAAGAGTTTTTTAATAACCTCTGGATTCTTCTTTCTAAGACAATTAAAATATTGTTTATTTCTTTATCTCAAGGTGGAGCAAAAAGTCATGCTTTTATTAACAGTTTAAAGGAAATACTTAATTCTCTTCCAAATATAGAACTTTTTTCAAACTTATCATTTTATAACTCAATTTTATTTCTTTTAGAAAAGGATTTATCTACAAAAGAGATTCAAGAAATATTTAAAATTATAGGATCGTCGTATGAATTGCAACACGATGATTTTTTCCAATTTTTGGAATATGTAAAATATTTTCCAGAATCAAATTTTATAAAATTTATTTCTTATATTATTTCTAATGACCAATTATGGGAACAATTAAATACAAATCCAGTCCTTTTTTTTCGAATATGCAAAGAATGTATGAAAAATAATTATTTTGAAAGCTTCCATCATTTAAGTGGATGGTGTGAAGAGTTACCAACCAAGAATGAAAGAATGCGCGCAAATATGTTTGTTATATTATCGGAAATAAGTAGATATTCAACTAATACGAAGGTTGCAGAATTTTTGAGTTTACGTTCAGATATTTTAAATAACGCCAAGATAACTACTATAAAAAATGATTTACTATTTTTTTTATTAAAAACACTTTTAAATGTTGGGAATATCAATAAAATTTCTTTTTTTTTAAAAGAGGTAAACTTTTCTGAAAAATTAACTTCAGAACAAAAGAATTTATTGGTAAATGCTATTACTACAAATAATTTATATGACTCACAAGAAGGAGTTGATTTCTTGAATCAAATAATTAATTCCTGTTTATTTGATTCTTCTCAATTTCTTAAAATTATTTTGTTTCATTCTGCTTACGGAAGAACTTCTGATGTTTTATCTGTTTTAAATACCATGAAGGTGAAAAAAGTTGAGATTTTACCTGCTCATTTAAAATATCTAGCAATAGCTGCAAATAGGTCGTGTGATATAAATAATATTGATGAAATAATTATTCAATTTAAAGAAAGTAAAATATGCCCCTCTTTTGATGATTTTAAAATGCTTGCTGATATTACTGTTGTGTATTATAGTATAAACAAATTTAAAAATCTTATCGACTGCGTAGTTGATTTGAATCCCAAAATTTCGGATGGATTTATAGCTACAGTTTTATCGTGCTCTTCTAAATTTGGAATGATAAACTTGAGTTTAAATATCTTAAAACGTTTTGTTTCTTCTATAGAATCTCTTAACGCTGATATAATTGATTCACTTATGCAGTGTTATAATGAGGCGGGTTTACCAAAAGATGCTTATACAAGTTGGAAAATGTTTCGCAAACTTTCAATTAAACGGAATACTGATTCATATAATGAAATATTGAAAATTTGTCTTAAAAACCCTGCATTTAGCACTTCCACAGTTGAATATATGAACATTCTTTTAAAAGCTGGTTTACAACCAAATTTAAATACTTTTTCATTGTTATCGACATATTACGCAAAAAAAAATGATTTTAACTCATTTAATAGACTTATTCTTTTTATGAAATCAAACAATTTAAAACTTCCGCTTTCTTCTCTACATGATATCTATTTTTCGACTAGTTCAAGCTTTATAAAAGGTCTTATAATTCCATTATTAACAGATTTTGAGAAAAAAATTTTTTTGCTTTCATATATTGACAAATATTTACTTTTAAGAATTTATTCTAATTCTAACGGGGAAATTTTATCAGCTAATATAGATTTAGGGTTTAAACACATGTCGATAAATCTGCCTTTTTTACGTGCTAATTATGGACTTTATTTATATAATAACAATAAACAGAAAGAAGCCAACAAAGAATTTGAAATATTTTTTAAAGCTTTAGAGCAAGATGAGTTAAATGAAATGATGTTTAATGAGCCGTTTAGTGTTACAATTTCAAGTTTTAATGATCTTATATTACTTTTTCATAAGCAGAATAGGTTAAGATATGAAGGTCGAGTTTGGAAAGTATTTGAAAAGTTTTTAGATGCACGGTTTGCTGTAATAAGTTCATTAGTCAAAGTAACAAAAACAACGGCATTTCAAGAAATTCAAACTTTATTTGATCATTATTTAAATTTTTTGATTAGTCACAAAGAGGCTGGTACTCTTAAATCAGAAATGTATGATTTTCTAGAAAATTACAATCTTATTTCGCGAAACTTTTCAGAGGAGTTTTGGCAAAAAAAATCATATGTGGGATGTTTTTTTGATTTTAAGATTTGTAATATTACTTTATTTCAAGCATTAGTTCGTAATTATGCCCCTAATAGCAGGTTTCTACGTGAAAAAGGCAGCACGTTACAAAAAATTTTTGTATCAAAGGAATATGATAAAAATTTTAATGATTTTGCTGAATGGGTATCCATGCTGAATATAAAAGAATTTAAGGTGTCATATGAATTACGAACTGCTTATATGGAATGCTTTCGAAAGTTTGTTGCGTCTAATACGAAAAGGGAGGAAAAAATTGAGACGATTCGATTTTTTAAGCCTTTGATATCATTTATAGTTTCACCTAGGCAAATAATATCTCAATTTAGGAAATTAAACTTAAACACTTTGGGCATAGAAAAAAGTCAAAGTCATTTTGAAGAAATTGAAGTTAAGAGCGAGAAAATAAATAAAAATAATGAAAATGATGATAAAAATATTATTTCGTCACAATACGAAACAATAGATGATATGTATAAAAATTTGAGTTATTCATTTAAACTGGCTCTTCGTATAGAAGAAGAGGATTCTAAGAAAAGACAAATGTTTAAAGAAAAAATATATCATCAATTAGTTAGAAATAAAAAGGATCTTACAGAAGTCTTGACACGATGGAGTATTGTAAGGATTCTTTTAAATTTTAGTAATATTTCAAAAAATATTAGAATTAAATATGATTATTATCCGTTAATAAAGAAATTTTATTTGAAAACGGAGAGGAACAAAGATGTTTATAATTTTCTTTCCATAGTTTTGCATTATTATTTTGAAATTATTCATCCAGTTAATTTTGCAGAAATTATTGGAGATTCGATTGTCTCTAGAAATCTAAAGAGTCATTATGGAGAAGACGTTAAAAGAATTTCACTTGTTTATCCTAATTATCAATGGAATAAGTATTTAAGGACAATTTTATACAAGAATTATTGCCCTATTCCGAATGATTTACAGCTTTATTATTATGTTATAGACGAAACGTTTACGAAATCTATATCTGCAGGTGCCATGTCTATGAATTCTATATCCTCAAAACCTACGTCAGCAGATGCCTTATCTACCATTGAGACTATCACAAAGAAAGGATTAGAGAAAAAAGTTAAGAAACAATATGTTAAAAGAAGAATAAGACAAAAAATAAATTATGGACGTATTTTAAGGAAGAGTCTAAGACCAGTTGCACGTATTGTGAAGAGAAAATATCGGGGTTTACAGAATAACATTCACAAGTCATCGTACAATAGTCCTATACGGTTGGATTGATTATCAAGTTTTATTGTATATACTGTATATATTTGTTGTAGTATGTTTTATTTATTGTGTATAAAATTATGTATATAAGTTTTTATTTATTGTGTATATATTATGTATAAGTTTTATTTATTATCAATGTGTATATACCATTTATTTGTTTAGTATTGCTTACTTAATATTTATACGTCATTACTGATTATATTAGTTTATCTAAAATATTTTATTACTTATTTATTATTTATTTGTTATGTTTATTTATTATATATCTAGTATTCAGTGTTTATCTTTTAACATTTATTTCTATCTTTTACTATTTACATTATATTTTTTTGTAATAATAATATACCCCAGTAGCGAATTTCGTTGCTTCACGATTCAAAAGCTGGCAAAATAAACACAGCAACGCAATTAAATCGAAAAACTAAAACAAAAGTCAAAAAATAAAACAATTAAAAATTAAAAACAAAATAAAATAAAATAAAATAATAAAAGAAATAAAAATATTAATTAAAATTTATTTTAAATATTTATTATTAACCTACTCATTTACTTATTACTTATTTATTTATATTTTTAATTGTATTTGCAGTTGTATTTGTAGTGTTATTTTACTCTTTTATCTATCATGAATTCCGATAGATATGATGCTTTGGTGGACGTAGATGAAGCACAATCTGTAAGATTTTATATTTAATTATTATTTAATTATTATTTATTCCTAACTAGTAGCCAAATTTAGGAGGAACTGATCTTGACATAGATAATCAGGGAGACTTTCAAAATTCAACTTTACATGGTAATGACTACTCATTTGGAAATTCAAATTCAAGAGAATACGAAGCAATAAATTCTGGAAAACAAAATAATACTAATACTAATATCAATAACAATAACAATAATAATAGTAATAATAATAATAATAATAATAATAATAGTAATAGTGTATTTTCATTTGCTAGATATACAGTTCTTTTTGATGTAGAAACAAAAGAAGTTTTTCAAAGATGCTTATCTGCTATTTATCCTAGAAAATCATTTTTTGATACAGTTGATAATACAAATGGAAATGGAAGTCCTGATATGTATGGACCATTTTGGATTGCAACAACTGTTATACTTGTATTATTTTTTTCTTCTACTGTAGCTGGTTATGTTGCTTCACATAGTGTAGGACTATCTTATCAATACGATTTTGCACTTTTAACTGCTGCAGCTGGTTTAATGTATGGATACACTTTTTTAGTACCAGTTGCATTATATCTTGCTTTAAAATATTATAAAGCAGAACATGCTCAATTAATTGAATGTTTATGTCTTTATGGTTATGCCAATACCATATGGATACCAGTATCTGTAAGTAAATGTTTATGTCTATTTTTTTTTTTTTTAAAAAAAAAAAAAAATATTTAAAATATTTAAAATATTTAAAAAATTTTTATATTAACAAATAGCTGGTTGCAACTGCACCTATTGAAATATTTGGTTGGGCTTCATTTGCTAATCTTATAAGATGGATTGCTGTTGCTATTGGATTTACTGTTTCAATACTCTTTCTTGTTCGAAATCTTCATCCAGTATTAGCTTCCACAGAAGCTCGTACAGCTCGTATTTTTCTTGGTTTAATTGTTATTTTACATGCTGGCTTAGCTTTAGCTGTAAAGCTTACTTTTTTTGCGTATGTATTATTATTTATTATTTATTTTTTTATTAATTATTATCTATCTACTTTTACTAACAAAATAGTTACTCTGTTTATCGCGTATAACTGGTTTATAGGACGCGAAGCTAAACTACGATATAGTATATAAAATAGTATGTAATTTATAAATATATA
Organism: Botryozyma mucatilis; assembly: GCA_030571375.1. NCBI lineage: Eukaryota > Fungi > Ascomycota > Trigonopsidomycetes > Trigonopsidales > Trigonopsidaceae > Botryozyma > Botryozyma mucatilis. Next base: position 4,624 of record JAJLXO010000221.1, on the reverse strand, counting down.
TAACATAAATATATAAATATATATGTATGTATGATACATACATACAATCTGATTAATATTGAATATTATTACTAATACAAACAATATTTTCTCGTAAATACACGTTGCCATAGAACCTCAATTTAAAATTTTATTTTTAGATTACATAGCAACACAAAATCAATTATCTATATACACTATCAAATTAATTTTTAGTATGGGAATAAATTTAAATTTGAGAAAAATAAAAAATAAATATATAAAAATAATACATAATAATTAATAAATTAATAAAAATAAAAAAAAAAAATAAATAAAAAAATAAAAAAAATAAATAAAAAGAAAATAAAAAATAAATAAATAAATAATAAATAAATAATAAATAATAAATATAAATAATAAATATAAATAAAAATAAAAATAAAAATAATAAAAATAAATAAAAATAAAAATAAAAATAATAAAAATAAATAAAAATAAAAATAAATATAAAAATAATTGTATAGTAATTAACTATTAAAGAATATCGCAAATGAGTCTTACCAATTGCAGATTCTATGAGAACAAATTCCCTGAGGTGGAAGACCTTGTAATGGTCAATGTTCGACAAGTAAGTGTCTAGAAATGATTATTTGATTATAGAGTAGAAGATTATATGTATATGTATGTGTATGTATGTATATATACGTATATATACGTATATATATGTATGTATATGTATATTTATGTATATTTATGTATATACATATATATGTATGTATATATATATGTATATATGTATGTATATATGTGTATGTATATACATATACATATATACATGTATATATTTATATATTTATGTATATATTTATATATTTATATATTTATATATTTATATATATATTTATGTATATATGCACATTTTGATATATATGCTAACTTTTAAGATTGCAGAAATGGGTGCTTATGGTGGGTTATAAATTGAGTTTCATAGAAAAATACGGTTTCATAGTAATTAATTGTTTATTTTGAAATTGATCTTTTTATTTATTTTTTATTTTTTATTTTTTATTTTTTATTTTTTATTTTTTATTTTTTATTTTTTATTTTTTTTTTTTTTTTTTCTTAACCTAACCTTTTAGTAAAATTACTCGAATATGACAATATAGAAGGAATGATTTTATTGTCAGAACTTTCCAGACGAAGAATTAGAAGTATTCAAAAATTAATTAGAGTTGGTCGTAACGAAGTTGTTGTGGTTTTACGTGTAGATAGAGAAAAAGGTTATATTGATCTTTCTAAGCGAAGAGTTTCAGCTGAAGATGTAATTAAATGTGAAGAAAGATATAATAAATCAAAAGCAGTTCATTCTATTTTACGACATGTAGCTGAAAAGAATCAAATACCTCTTGAAAATTTATATAATACTATTGGTTGGCCACTTTATCGTAAATATGGTCATGCTTTAGATGCTTTTAAAATTGCAATTACGTGAGTTTTTTTTTTTTTTTTTTTTTTTTTTTTTTTTTTTTTTTTTTTTTTTTTTTTTTTTTTTTTTTTTTTTTTTTTTTTTTTTTTTTTTTTTTTTTTTTTTTCAATTATTAATTTATACATTTTAATATTAAATATATATTATTATACTAATATTATTAGCAATCCAGATACAGTATTTGAAGATATAAATGCTCCAAGTGAAGCTGTACTTGAAGATTTAAAACAATATATTTCAAGAAGATTAACTCCACAACCTACCAAAGTTCGTGCTGATGTAGAAGTAACATGTTTTGGTTATGAAGGAATTGATGCTGTAAAATCAGCACTTAGAGCGGCTGAAAGTCTTAATACAGAAAATACACCATTAAAAGTTAGATTAGTTTCTCCTCCTTTATATGTACTTACTTCTCAATGTATTGATAAACAACAAGGTCTTGATTTATTAAACAAAGCGATATCAGTAATTGAATCAAAAATTAAAACTGTCGGTGGTAATTTTGCTGTTAAAATGGCTCCTAAAGCTGTTACTGAATCTGATGATGCTGAACTTGCTGCTTTAATGGAAAGAAATGAATTAGAAAATAAAGAAGTTTCTGGTGATGATGATTCAGAAGTTGAAGCTGATGAAGCTGATATTGAATAAAGATAATAAAAGTTTTGTTTTTTTTTTAATCATTTGATATAATTATAATGTTTAGATTCAATGTATAAATTGTATTTATTTTCTATTAATTTAAATTATAAATATCGAACAAATAATGAATAATAAATGATAATAATAATAATAATAATAATAATAAATAATAATAATAAATAATAATAATAAATAATAAAATAACAATACACAATAAATAATAATAATAACAATACTCAATAAATAATAATAATAAATAATAAAATAACAATACACAATAAATAGCAAATAAGTAACTAGAAAAATAACCTTTATGTCACAATAAAATACTAATATTAAAATATAATACAAATACTAAGACACGTGAAATCCCCTGCGAATATAATGGAAATTATTTCTCTGTTGCAAGTCATATACATCCTTTTTCCATTTGGAGGAAGCCCCATAGCAATCCTGATCTGGACTTGAAAACTCTTTCCAGCTATCAAAAGCGGTTTGAATTGAAATTTTTTGTTCAAAACGTAAATCATTAGAAAGATCATCTATTAACATTGATTGGTGACTACGATTTTTTGCTTTTCTAACTTCGTACCAAGAAATTAATATTAGCATTGGCGCATAAATCACCGTCATGATAATATCGTTGATTTTATTATAAGTTATTGGATCCATCCACCATTCAAAGGGTAAAATCAAACAAAAAATCTCAATAAGATTAAAAGGAGGGATATAAACATTTTCATCAGGAGCACGAATAAACCTTAAAGTTTTATGTGCTTTTAAAGCCAAATATTCATTAACTGAATTATCGACAATATCTTGATATGCAGAATTGTATAAAGCAACTAAGATATTAACTAAAATAATTGAAACCAAAAAAGTGAAAAAATAATATAATGTTATACCGAATGGTTTTGCAAAATTTTCAAACATTCCAAATGAAGAATCACCTAGTATAGTTCTAGTCATAACACCTAAAACAATAAAAACAACTTCACCTGCTCCATCAGCATAATCAAGACCAATAAAAGCTTGTAAAAATCCTACACAAACAATTAAAAGTAAAATAAAAAACAAAATTGATTCTCTCATCATCCTTGTAACAACAATAATCATATTACCAAAAAATTGATTAAAATCAAGGAAGAGTAGTAAACGTAACCATACTAAAGGAGAACTTGCAGATAGTATATAATAAGATAATAAATGAAACTTCAATCTTGTTTCAGAATATGGATTTTTTATTGATATTGCGATTAATCTAATTATAAATGAAATAATAAACATTATATATAATAAATCATTTATAACTGAATAAATGCCAATATATTTCCAACCAATTTTATATATTTTTGAAATTTCTTCAAATATATATCCAAGAGTTAAAACGTAAAGCAAAACCTCAACAAAGTCCAAATTACTACGTGAATTTTCAGTATTTATAGCAATAGTATATAAAATTAAAAAAATTATTGATATAAATAATTGAAATGCATTTTGATAAATTGGTGCTCTTAATCTTTCAGGATCAAAATGTTGCCAAAATTTTAAACTATGAAATTTTTTCCATGTAACATATTCCATTGGATTTTTATCTGATTGTATTATATGACCGTCCCATAATCTTTGTATACAATTTTGATAACCATTTGAAGAAATTACAATTAATGCATGAAGATCAACCGAAAGTTCAAAAGCATTTGTAGAATTTTCAAGTTTTCCATTTCTAAACATAAAATATCTTTTACATAAAACTGATTTAAATAAAAACTCTTTATCTTCTTCTAAATCAATAATTCTACTAGCAATAACTTGACAAGCTATAAACCTTATATGCGAAAGATTAGAAGTTAACGTAGAAGCATCTTCTAATTCTTTATACCATTTACAGCATACCAACAAGGCAAATACAATACATGCACTTTTATCAAAACTTCTATCATTTTCATTATTAATATCATTAGTAGTAACTGTGGTACTTTCTGTATCATCTTTTACTGAATTAATAGCCAAATCAACAATGCTAGAAGTTATAATGCTTCTTTCAGGATTAGTAATATTAGTAATAGAAATTTCTTTAGGAATTAAACATTCAACTAAATGACGAAGTCTTTTAACAATTTTTAAGATTTCTTCCGCTCCAACATCATGGTCTGCACTTGAGATAAGACTAGAACTTTCGTAATTATCCACACTATTATCAAAACTATCCATTTTTTAGTCCAAAATATACGTTATATATTATTATTGTATATTAAATTAATTTCTAATTATATTATTTATTGTTTTTTTTTAAAAAACTTCATTAATATCTTATGGTTTTTCCCCCCCACTCTTATAAGTTCCACTTTTTTCTTTTTTCTTATATAATTAAGCCCTTGTTTCAACTAAAAACGAGAAAAAAAAAAAAAAGAGCAAAAATTGTAATTATTTACATATACGTTATTGTATTATAATTATTCCAGTAACTTATTAATTATATTGTTTAATAAAATAAATAGTAATATTAAATAAATTATAAATACATTATGAATTAAC